>PISX010003143.1:0-143710 GCA_004024625.1 Mellivora capensis | reverse complement strand
CTGCATGACTCCGATGCCTGTGCCAACGAGACCGAGTGTGACTCCATCCAGCAGACCACCAGAAGCTTGGACAGACGCTGGAGGAATATCTGCGCCATGTCAATGGAACGGCGAATGAAGTAAGAACCGAGCTGGCCCTGACGTATGAAACACGGTCAGCCGAACCCAGCGCCCCCTTCTTATCTCAACAGCAGTGTTCTGTTGGCTTCACGTCTAACGTGAAGAGAAGGCTCAGTAGGTGTGACCAGCTCATGCAATGAATTATTCAGGAAAAATAGAATCAGGGTGATGGCTTTCCCCAGCATTCCTGTGTGTTAAGGTGTAACCATGGCTGGCCACTGTGCATCTGGGTCCCCAGCTAGAAAGCCGTGGAGGGAAGCCCTGTCTCCTGCTGTTTAACCTCTGTGATGCAGGAACTTTGAGGGGCAGTCCCAGGAGGAAGGTGTCCTGACCAAAAGGGGGATGTTCTCAGTTATTTCATAGAAGAGGGATAGCAGGGTCTCTCCCCCTAAATGGTGCCAGTGCAAAGGATATTGGGAATGGGTCCGGTAATGGGAAGAAAAAAAGAGGAAAGCTCACGGTTGAAATGGATGGCTTTATTGAGATGCTTTCCTCCTGTCAGAATTGAGGAGACATGGCGCCTGTGGCAGAAATTTCTAGATGATTACTCCCGCTTTGAGGACTGGCTCAAGTCCGCTGAGAGGACAGCAGCCTACCCAAATTCCTCGGAGGTGTTGTACACAAATGCTAAAGAAGAGCTGAAGAGGTTTGAGGTAAAGCCCGAAGCCCCTCCAGCCCCGTGCTCCTGATAACCAAGCCTGTTGTGGCCTGGGCAGCCCAGCCCACTACCCAACCAGCAGCTGACAAGACGGCTTTGCTACAGGAGGCCGATCCATGCCATGTGGCATGTGGGGACCTTGAGAGCCTATCCTTCAGCACCCACACAGGGGAAAGGGGCTCTCTGTGGCCGTTTCAGCCTGGGGGTTAAGCTCTAGGGCAGGCCGGCTGGGGCTGGGGCTGGGGCTGGGGCTGGGGCTGGGGCGTGCCGGCCTTGGCCCTGACGCTCCACCTGTGCGCACAGGCCTTCCAGCGGCAGATCCACGAGAGGCTCACGCAGCTGGAGCTCATCAACAAGCAGTACCGGAGGCTGGCCCGGGAGAACCGCACTGACACGGCCAGCAGGCTGAAGCAGATGGCGCACGAGGGCAACCAGCGCTGGGACAGCCTCCAGAAGCGGGTCACGGCCATCCTGCGGAGGCTCAGAGTAACCTTCCCTACATCACCTGCCTCGTTTGTAGGCTATCCTCAGGGAGAGGTGACAGGCACGATCAGGCTTGTAGCAGAGCAGGGAGTAGATTATAATTCAGGCCTGAGGTGTCATTCTTGCAACCGGCTTTCCCCGTGGTTTAAGCCAGAGCTGCCAGCATTCATGTGTGGGGTTTTTTTTAGTTTAGTTTTGTTTTTGTTTTTGTTTTTTGTTTTGTTTTTTTAAGAGGTTATTTACCTAAGACTAAGCTTCTGAGGCAGGGCCTGTTTATTTGATCTGTGTACCAAGCACATCTTTTTCCATAAACCCTAGAGGTTTGCATGCTGGCTCACAGATGACCCGAAGGGTCTGGGCTGCTGACATCACTAGGTCAGGCCCAGAGCCGTCTTAGCCTGGAAAGAGGCCCGCCTTGCCCGTCTGCCCATTTTTGTGTGTCCTGCTGGTTCTTGCACAATGAGAGATGTAGCCAAAGCCCCCTCTGCATTGTGGAGCTGGGGGACAGCGATTACCCCCCGAATTCCAGAGCGCATTGACCTGACCTCAAAGGCTGGTGTATTTTTTTTAAATGTAGACATTCATGGAAGATTTGTGTACTTTGGGAGACATGGTACTTCAGCCTCATGAGTCTAGGTGTAAACTGGCAGGATCCGTGTGGTTGTGGCAGCAGGAAGTCTTTTTTTTTTTTTTTTTTTTTAAGCGGGAAGTCATTTTAATCCCCACTTCTGTTCTCAGGGCAGAACACTCTTGAAATCATTCTAAGATGAGGAAAATCTGGGCTTTTTTTTTTTTTTAAGCCCATCAGGAAGAAATGGGCTAGCTTGTCAGACAGTTCCCATGCATTAATTTCCTTATCTCCTGAGTTGACTGTGACCAGTGTGAACCTTCATTTGGCACTGAATGCCGTGTTTGCCTGACAGCTGCCCATCTATGAGGTGGTAACCTAAGAGCCTTCCCTAATGGAAGGCAATAAATCTGGGTCTTCTTTCTCTGAGGGAACACGTTCAGGACTACCTCAATGAAGGCATGTGGAGCATTAGGCCAGGCTTATCCCTAAGATCAGTACTTTTCCATCTTGGAAGCTACTATTTCAAGCGATAGCTTCCACAGAAGGTTTATGAGGTAAAGGCAAGAGATCTGGCCTGGATGTTGAGGGGGTTCCTCAAAGGGAAAGTTGGGAAAATCACTGACTTAGAGAATTATAGGATTTCAAATGCTAAAAGGACCTTTGATATCATAGTCAACATTCCCATACCCTAATTTGCCAGTGAAGACACAAAGACTCAGAGAAGTTGGGAGGCTTGTTTATTATCACACAGCCAGGACCAGAGCCCAGGCTCCCAGCCCCACACTGGCCCCCTGATGCCCAATGGACCCCCTGGGATATACTCTCCTCTTGCCCAAAAACAACCTTGCTGTTTACCTGAACTCTTATGCCCTCAGAACAAACGTGTTATTTCCACCCCTTTCATAGCATTTCACCAACCAAAGGGAGGAATTCGAGGGGACCAGGGAGAGCATTCTGGTGTGGCTCACAGAGATGGACCTGCAGCTGACCAATGTGGAGCACTTCTCAGAGAGCGACGCCGACGACAAGATGCGCCAGCTGAATGTAAGGCCTGTTGCATCAGCCCCTTGCGGAAGAGTGCACCTTTGCAGGGGAGAGCTGGCCAAGGACAAGTGTCACCTGATACCCTGAGAGCAGATTCCAGCACTGAGAGAGCCTCCAGGCTGCATGCACCCGTGTCCTGCAGGGTCATCGTGAGGGAGGATGCTATTCCTTACGGCCAAGGGGTCATTGGGACAAGGCTCCTCATTCTTTGTAGTTTATAATCATTCATGGGGAGAACGCTCTTCAGGTTCCAAACAGAACTGCATAAGATGCTCTCTCCCCAGCTGTCTCGAGTCTGAGTGCAGCATGTTGGGGGCGGGGGATGGCGGCAGGAGGGGGATCTGTATCAAGAGTGGGGCCAAGAGCAGATTTCGTCCGCTCTCCCAGATACCTGCATTTCACTTTCATTTCACTGTGATTCCCCCCTCCTTGGCTTTTAAAAGCTATTGCAAAATAGAAATGTGCCTTCCCTCATACAATGGCACCAATGATATGACAATTATGTCAGAAATTCTCTGTTTCCATCAAGCGTCAACAAGACCCGGTTTTCTCCCTCACACCCAGTAGCCGTCAATGTCTATCCTTGCCCAACTTTTAGAATTATTTTATTTTTTTAACGATTTTATTTATTTATTTGACAGATAGTACAAGTAGGCAGAGCAGCAGGCAGAGGGAGAGGGAGAAGCAGACTCCCCACTGAGCAGGGAGCCCGATTCGGGGCTTGATCCCAGGACCCTGGGATCCTGACCCAAGCCAAAGGCAGCCGCTTAACCAACTGAGCCACCCAGGCACCCCTAGAATTATTTTAATTGGGAAAGTCAGTTCCCAGAAGGGAGACAGAGATGGGGGCGGGGCATGGGGGAGGAGAGGGGGAGTCACATATGGTCCTTTTAAATTATTCAACTTTTATTGTCTCCTTGTTAAAAAATCAACCAAGCTGGAGTCCTGGGTGCGGGGACAAGGCCGTGGGGACGGGGCAATGCTGCTTCTACAGCCCGGTTAGAAGCAGCAGACCCTGGATCCTCGGGGCAGCTTCCCTTCTTTGAAAGCCTTTCTTTCCCCTCTTCCGAATAGGGTTTCCAGCAGGAGATTACGTTGAACACCAACAAGATCGACCAGCTCATTGTGTTCGGGGAGCAGCTGATTCAGAAGAGCGAGCCGCGGGATGCAGTGCTGATCGAGGACGAGCTGGAGGAGCTGCACCGCTACTGCCAGGAAGTCTTCGGCCGCGTCTCCCGCTTCCACCGCAGGCTCACCTCGAGCACCCCGGTAAGGGGAGCGCCGCCCTGGCTCGCTCCGCCTCCCGGCGCCTCATACTTGACCCTTGACCGACTTTCATGTTTAAGGAACTGGGAAACCTATGGAAGGGTCAGCTATGACGTATCTTATGGTAAAAGGTGGGCAGGGGAGGGGCACCTGTTGGTTTTATTCAGCTGTTACTACTGTGGAGTCACTCGGAGGCGCCCGTTACCCCGAGGAAGGGGCAGCACTTCCCAGAGCTCGTGTTCCTCTGACCTTTTCCATGTGTTCCTCAGTGCAGGACTTGCCTGACGTGTCTGTATCCCGAGGTGCCGTGATAATTTGTTCTGGTTTTGCTTACAGTGGTAACTTGGGAATGTGTTGCCTGTTCCTTAGTGTCTGGGAACCTTTAATATGTGTGCCTTTCTGGTGCTTTGTTCTCACCTTTGAAATGACAAAAGCACCCGGTTTCCAAAGCAGCTGCGAAGTTTCCCTTGACAGAAGGGCCTTTTGGGAAGTTCAGGTAGAGTTCCGGCCGTCATTCAGTGTTCATTGCCCTTGGGCGCATATGCTTTCATGGTGACCATATTGACCAACACGACTGGCCACTTTTTCCTTCTTTGTGTCCCCAACTGGCTAACTTGATTAATTTCATCAGACCTAGCCTTAAAAATCACAGTACAATTCCTTTTTTTTTTTTTTTTTTAAGATTTTATTTACTTGGGACGCCTGGGTGGCTCAGTTGGTTAAGCGGCTGCCTTCGGCTCAGGTCATGATCCTGGCGTCCTGGGATCGAGTCCCACATCGGGCTCCTTGCTTGGCAGGGAGCCTGCTTCTCCCTCTGCCTGCCACTCTGCCTGTGCTCGCTCGCTCTCTCTCTCTCTCTCTCTGACAAATAAATAAATTTAAAAAAAAAGATTTTATTTACTTGAGAGAGAGAATGCACAAGAACATGAATGGGGTGAGGGGCAGAGGGAGAAGCAGACTTCCTGCGTGGGGCTCGATCCCAGGACCCTGAGATCATGACCTGAGCCGAAGGCAGATGCTTAGCCGACTGAGCCACCCAGGAGCCCTGAATCCCCTCATTTCTTAACATAGCAGTTTATATAGTCCTTTTTCTTAGACTGAAGCATTACAACATAGGGAGAATAGGTTCTATCTCCTGAACAATAAGATTGAAGATAGGAATGGCCTTTAGATTTTTTTTTTTTTTAATTTAAACTTTCTGATTGTTGGAGTAAACCTGCCATTAGCCACCAATGAAACTTTGGCCGCCATTTCTTTCTTTCTAGCTAAAGTTGTTTGACTTAGATCACCAAATTTCAGACTTTTCCTAGGAAAAATACAGATTATAGGCCTCACACTGGAGAGTCTAACTTAGAATAACCACAGACAGGGCCTGGGAACCTAGTTCTCTTTGAAAGCTGCCACAGAAATGCTGATGGTGGCCATTCTCAGGCACTGCCAGACAGGCCCCCAGCACTCCTAACCCCTGCAGCAGCTTGGAATCTGGTTCATTCTGAAAATGGGACATCCCTGCTTCAGGGCTTGGAAGAAGAAAAAGAGGCCTCGGAGAATGAAACAGACGTGGAGGACCCCAGAGAGATCCAGGCCGACTCCTGGCGTAAAAGGAGAGAGAGTGAGGAACCCTCCTCTCCTCAGTCCCTTTGTCATCTGGTGCCCCCGGCGCCGGGGCCCGAGCGGTCTGGCTGCGAGACCCCTGTCAGCGTGGACTCCATCCCTCTGGAGTGGGATCACACGGGGGACGTGGGGGGCTCCTCCTCTCATGAAGATGACGAGGAAGTCCCGTACTACAGCGCACTGTCAGGTAACGGCCTGGGTCTCCAGAGCCCTTGACATTGGCCCGCTTGGTTATGTTCTTAGCACCTTAGCAACATGGCCAGCTCTGGGTGGCCCTGAGTTCAGCTTGTGGCTGACCCAGACCTCTGTGGCTTCTTGTGTTGTGTCCTGCCCACTTTAACTTACGTGAGAGTTGCTCAGTCTTATCACAGATGGAAAGAAAGGCAAAAAGAGATGAAATTCACCCTGGGACATGAAGGCTGTTGGCTCTCATCAGTGAACTTTGCAGTTGAGTGATCAGTAGATTGTCTGCATCCTCTCTGGACTTCACCACTCCCACTACTGCTTCAGAGAGTCAGGAGTTGGCTGGAAAAAACAAAAACCCTTTGGCTTTTTAAACCTTTTTAATAAAATAGATAAAGGGTTGTTACTTTTCTCCTCCCAGCTGACAATGTGTCTACTGTTTTAATACTTGGGCATTCATCTACAGACGCCTGCAGTGAGGAAAATGACATTATTCTTTTTCAGATGTAGAAATCCCCGAAAATCCTGAGGCATATCTTAAAATGACCACAAAAACTTTGAAAGCGTCTTCTGGTAGGCCCCTGCCCGTGCATGTGTCTCAACATGGCAGTGTCCCATGGCGCACACTGCATCCTAAGCCTCGCTCCCATGTCATGTCTGACCTCTTCCTTCTGTGGACACCATGCACCTGGGTCCTTGTGTCATGGTGTATTTGCACTGCCGTACTCACACATGCCTGCGTGCTCCTTACAAAACCCCGCCCACTCGAGCAGTCTCCACGTCATCCCTCTCCTCCCCCTCAGGCCTGTGCAGAAGGGAATTTTTCACGGTGCCTTTTAGAGTTTTTATTCCCACCTCACCCCACCCTGCAAAATCTAACTGAAGTTCTTTGGCACAGCCCAAGCTTTCTTCATGGTGGCTTGGTTTGAAACTACTTTCTTCCTTGCTTATGGTGTTTCCTGGGAAGACGATGGGTGGGTGGGGTTAAAGGTACTATTGCATTTGCTGCAGAAGAAATCTTCCTTTCCTTGACTTGCAGCTCTAATCTTTGTTCCCCGCCCCATCCCCCCATGCAGTGGTAGGGTAGAGCTGTGAACGCCCTCTTGGTCCCCAAGTCCATCCCGATGTTCACTCTCCCCCACGTCTGAGAGGCCTTCAGTCCTCCTGGCCCCCAGCCCCCGCCTTGCTGCCAGTGTCCCCACGACTACATGCCCCAGCTCCAAAACACCACTCATCCTGCAAAAAAAAAAAAATCATACGTTTGTTGTGCTCCATTGTGAACCCATCTAGTGAAGGTATGATGCTGTTCAGTTGCATGACTCTCATTTCATTCCCTTCTGGGACATACTGACATTTTGCAAACATGCATGCTTTGCAAGGAAAGCTGCAGAACTCATACTATAACCTGATGCCATGTTACCCATGACCTTTTTTGTGTAACTAAATATGAATCCTTTGGTTGGAGAGAACGGACTGTCACTTGCTCTGTTTTGTTTCAGGTAAATCCATTCCTGAGGACCACTCATGGCATGTTCCTGACAGCCCTTCCTGCCCCAAGCTTCGCTACAAACAGATGGGAGGTGATAGGAATGTTCAAACCATCCCCTCAGATTCCAGCACTCCTTACAAGCCAGCCTATGTAAGTCTTCGCTCCACTGAGACTGTAACCCAAGTGCACGAGTAATAATTGAGATTTTAAGAGAGAGTGGGATATTGGTGTGTGCTGCACATGCTCGCTTTCCAGCTGGCTTTCCCATGGTGACAGTATCTCTGCTGGGCTGTCTGTACATCATGAGAACCCTGGCAAGACAGACTGGAGTTCCAGAGTGGCTTCTGGCCAAGAACAGTCTTTGTGTACGTTGACATGATGGCGGTGGTTATTACTGTTGAGCCAGTCATCTGTGGGAGCAGTGGGGAAGCAAAGAGCTCGCTTTCCTGAACTGCCCCTGAGCTCCCAGACCATGTTTTAGTTACCTTTCAGCTACACAGCCCATTCAAAACATTGTGACGTCATAATCAGGAAGATTTGACCATGTGCCGTGGTAGACATGAAGTTTGAATCCTAACGCTACCCATAAACTACCCTGGGGCCGTAGCCCTTCGCCGTGCCTCTGAAGGCCTTGACAGGTGGTCCCTGTTACTGTTACTCCCACTGCTACCACACATGGTTTGTTGTTGTTGTTTATACCCGTGACTGCTATTCCTCACTGTGTTTTCCTCGGGCAACATGAGTCCTTGGCATGCTCTGGCGACGCTGGAGGGGGCAGCCAGCCTAGGACTTAGGGTTGGCTCCAGATCATCCCCAGTACCGAGAATTAGTGACAGGCGAGTTGAAATTAAAGTGTCTAGGTGCGCTTTTAATGATCACCTTGTAGACAAACCAGAGCCGTGTGAGCATCTCTGGATTGGTCCTCAAAGTGCCCTCTAAGTCTAAGTGAATATTGGAGAAGATTCTGCCTGTGTAGAGTCAGACTCAAGTCATTGGATAGTGGGCTTTCATGCCCAGTTCAGCCACTCCTCCTCATGCTTAGCAAGCAGTTGTCAGTTCTAATCTGTCCCTTTGGGGTGCGGAATAAGACCCGACAGCCTGGGGCAAAGGGACCCCAACACCTCACCTTGGCTTCGTATGCAGGGCCACCAGGTTGGGCCTCTCCCAGTGATTAAGCTTGTGTTCCTCACCTGCCAGTTGCAAAAGTTCCACCCTTTCCTTTGTATCTGAAACCAGGCATCTCACCAGAAATCTGCAGGGTTTTGTTTTGGTTTTTTTCTCTCTCCTTCCATACAAGTAGGCTGAATGGATACAAACCAAAGAAAGCATGGCTTTTCCAAAAAGGATACATTTATTTTTGGAAAGGCCTATGATAAAAATAGCCCAATGAACACTGCACTAACAGAAGAGTCAGTATGTTCAGTGAAAGATAAATGCTTGGTAATGAATGGCCCCCGGAGGCAGATCTGTCCTCTCTGTGTCTACGATTCCAGGTGATAATCTGCCAGCCGGCTCTACAGAGTGACTGGGAGGGAGGAATGAATTTTGCAAAACACTGTGCAGATGTGCAAGTAAGCACACAGTAACAGCCCAGCAGACCAACAGTGGTTTCTAACTTCTTTTTTGCACAATTCATTTGAGGAGTGCTAGGAAGCCCCGAATTAGGCCATTTTATTTCCATCCCTGACATCTCATCTGCTTCCCCACCATCTCAGCCTTTACCAGGCCTTTATTTCTGTCATTAGCCCTGCTTGCTTATAAATGCCCCCAATATGCTACAGAAGCTCCATATTTGATAGCAAATTACCCTTCGAAGGAAAGAGGTCCCATATTTTCATTTCCTTCCTGTTACTATGAACTGAAATACTCTTCACACAGCCTCTGAAATTTTACAGATGGTAACGTAGAAATTGCCTCATTCCAGGTAAAGCTGCTGTTATCCCCGGGCACTGATGGTGGCAAAGAAAGCTCCAGAGTTTTGAATGGCAGCTCACGGCAGGAAGACGAAGGCCTGGCCGCTCTCGGCGTACAGCAGTCAGGTACACTTAAGTTAGGCAGTTGTCAGGACAGGTGAAGTCTTTATTTTGGGTTATCTGAGCATTTACTTTAAGTCACTGCTCAATAGAACATTAATTAGGAATTGAACAGTTAGGGGCACCTGGGTGGCTCAGTCAGATAAGCGTCAGACTCTTGGTTTAGTTGAGCTCAGGGTCATGAGATGGAGCCCTGTGTGGGCTCTGCATTGGGTGTGGAGCCTGATTTAGAGTCTCTCTCCCTCTGCCCCTCCCCCCCATAATCTGCCTGAAACAGCTGAACTTAGCCTATGCCAGCCAGTGTTATCTGAGAACCAGCTGACTTGTGGGGCATCTGGCTGGTTCAGTTGGTAAAGGATGCAACTTCTTAAGATCTTGGGATTGTAAGTTTGAGCCCCTTTGTTTGGTGTAGAGATCACTTCAAAACAAAAAAAAAATTGGGGGGGGTGCCTGGGTGGCTCAGTGGGTTAAAGCCTCTGCCTTCAGCTCAGGTCATGACCCCGGGGTTCTGGGATTGAGCCCCACATCAGGCTCTCTGCTCCAGGGGGAGCCTGCTTCCTCCTCTCTCTCTTTGCCTGCCTCTCTGCCTACTGTGATCTGTCAAATAAATAAATCTTTAAAAAAAAAAAGATTCAAAAAAAAATTTTTTTAAAGCAAGAACAGAATCAACTGACTTGTATTTATGAACAAATTCCTAAGCTGTTTACTTGCAAAATTATTCTTTAAATATTGACAGAAGGAGCCTGGTAGGATTAAGTACATGTTTTAATGACATCACTCATATGTAAAGAATCAGACATGAAGATGACAACCAGAGAGTTGTCAGGTGTCTCCTTGTGAGATAGGCTCGGTGATTAGAAAAGTAATTACTCAACTAAACCAAAAGTCAGACCAGTAGCATTGACTTGATCATTCATGGACCAAAGAAGAAAGTGCCCTAAAAACAGTATCAACTAAAATGCCGGACTTAGGCCTGCAGTGCACATTGGCAGCACTGTTGGGTCCCCTACCCCACTTTCCACCCCATTCCGGCCTTTGTGGGCGGGTCGTGGCATAGGCCTTGAACCAGTGAGGGAAGCAGGTTCTTTGCACTCCAGGGGGGGTGAGGACTCACACCGGAGCCTCCAGCAAGGCGAATCCCCTACAGGTTTTCTCACCCTGACACTGGACTCCTTGGGGGCAGAGAAGTCTGTAGGTGCTACTGCTTCTTTTCAGGGGTGACTTTCTATTCCAGGTGCCTTTGACAGGTGGGAGCTGATTCAAGCCCAAGAACTTCACAATCAACTCAGAATGAAACAAAACTTGCAACAGGTGAACTCTGAGATCCTCGACCTCACCACTTGGCTGAAAGAAACAGAGGCAGAGCTAGAAACGTTAAAGAGGGCGGAGCCGCCCTCTGATATCAGGGAAATGCAGCTCGGAGTGAAGCGGCTCAAGGTGAGGGGGAGTGCGGAGGGAAGAGGGATCAGAATGTGCGCGCAGACGCGTGCCCTGAGGGCCCGGCAGGTCCCGTCCGGCAGTAGCATGGGTGGCAAGCTGCAGACAGCTGTTAGCGGTCAGTCTGTCCCATTCCACTTCTGTCACTGGGAAGGACACCAAGGTAGATTGCTTTTTTTTGGAAGAGTATCTGCACGTGATCCCAAAGCTCAGATCCCCTGTGCTGGAAAGATCTGACTGCAGAGACCCCGCTAGACTCTCAGGGAGACATTAGCGGCCACTGCCGGGCAGCTTAAAAACCCCCTTCCACGCTGTGCTGCCCAGGTGGGGATAGAGCGTCGAGGATGGGGAGGAGGGCCAGCTCACCTGCTGATGAATTCCGTGGGCCGATGTGGTTATTCTGTTACACGGAACTTGTCACCCACCTAGTCAGGCGTCACCCCACCAGAACTAGCCAGCGAGCAGGAAGAGGAGCTGGTGGAGTCCTGTACCTGGGGGTGCCCTGAGCATGAGTCTGAGCTCCGAAGATGCCCCAGGGCAGTCTCCAGGCAACTTCACAGTGGTACTCTTATTTTGCTTTGTGCGTTACTGTATCTGGGATTACTGTTCACCCTAAGGAATACCACTTCTGTGACGTCCAGAGGCCCGTGCGGGATAACTCTGCGTACTTCATCTGGAAGACTTTCAGTCTGGTCCAGAAATAAGCCAACCAGGGCTCAGGGGGGTCTATTCCTGGCTGTGGTTGAGTCGGCCAGCCAGGAGCCAGGCCTCTGCTCCCAGCTTGGCCAGCCAAGGTCACCGACCTCGTAAGACGGCTCCTCACCTGATACTGCCCGGCCAGTGACAAGCAAGGTCGCGCCTGCGTCTGTGGCCACAGCTCAGAGACATGCTTGGTAGACACGTTCCCCACTGAGGTTCGGATGAACCCCGCATCCCTGTTTTCAGAATGCCTAACCCAGTCTTTTTCCTCTGCGGTAGGAGATCTTGAATGCCTTTGACACCTACAAGACTTTGGTGGTCTCTGTCAACATGAACAGCAAGGAATTTCTGCAGACGGAGAGTGCGGAGTCCCGCGAGCTCCAGGCTAGAGTCAGGAAGTTGGGGCGGCGCTGGGACGTGGTCCGGGGCGCAGTGGAGAGCTGGAGAGCGGGCTTACGGCGGTCCCTCCCGCAATGCCAGGTACGCGGGCCCAGGGGCCTGCGTGTGTGGGAGAAGCTGGTATTTTTATGCTCAGGCTGCTTTGGCACAGATACGGCTTGTATGAGGGAAATGGGCTTTACCATTTGCTTCCAAGAGGCTCAGCTGCTATCCAGAGACCTGCTGCTCGCCCTGGTCTCCTGTCACCCTGGCCCACTCCTAGCATAAGGGTTCCAGCGAGCATTCCAGCAGGTCGGGAATGCCACCCTGCATCGCCCCATCTCTGTCCCCCCGCCAAGAGGACCTTACAGCAGAGTGATTAAGAGACCTGGCCCAGAGTAAGGAGTGGTTTAACCCAACTCCAGACTTTCCATAGCTGTGTGACTTTGGGCATTTGTAGTGACAAAATCACTGTGCCTGGTAGACTTCTGTGTCCTCATCTGAAAAATGGGAATAATTTCTAGTCTTTACTTCATGAGCTTCTTTTTAGGACTAAATTCATATAACCTTAGCCCAGCACTTGACACATGGTTAATGTGTTAGCTCAGCCCACCAGCGAGCCCCCATGCGGCCCTGTCCCTGGGTCCCAGCCTGCCCTGTAGGGATGTCTCCCTCTGCCACTGAATCCAGCACATTTGTCGAGTAATTTGTGGTCTGTGTAATGGCGGCAGTGGGGGTCGGGGGGCAGCACTGCTGGAGCCCTTTCTGCTAGCACTTTTCCACTTGACAGAATTCATCGTGCCTCCCAGGACTTTCCCACCTGTATCCTCTTTCCTGCTTTCCCTTTTCCCCGGTTTTGGGGCCCTGGCATTTCATTTTAAATCTGGCCCTTTTATTCACTGGACAAGAAGAGCAAATACTATGAAGGCCCAAGCTAGCAAGCTGCTTCTCAGTACCCCTTCCTTTACGGAAAAGGCAACACTATGATGTATGTGTGTGTGTGTGTGTGTTTTTAAGGATTTCCACCAGTTGAGTCAAGATCTGTTACTGTGGTTGGCGAGTGCTGAGAGCCGGAGGCAGAAGGCTCAAGTCACAGACCCAGAGGCAGACCCCCAGGTTCTCCTGGAATGTCAAGGAGAGCTGATGGTGAGTTTCTTCCTAAGGGGTTCTGCACTGCCCTGGCCTCTGTCGGGTGCATACTTGGGGAGCCTCACCTAGTGTTCCTGGGAACAATGCACCCTCACGTGAGTGGCGTTGCACTCTCACGTTCAGGTTCTATCTACTGAGCACCCCCTTACAGTTAGGAAGTAGGAGAGCCATGGCCAAAAGCAGGAAGTCTTCGAGACTTGGGAATTGGAGGTCTAGGTGTTTAGCAATATCCTGAGATACTTAAAGCCGTTTTATTTTCTCCTTTGGGAATAGGACTTGTGGGGGGAGACTATGCTCAGTGACTCCAGACACAATGAGCTATAGGGGTTTTCTAAATCCACTTTAGAAAAGTCTTATTTCTTAGATGGTGATTGTGTTTTCTGATACTTATTTTATTTACTAACCGGGTGACATTCTTACTGATAAACTGGTATGTGGTTCAATTATAAATAAATGTAAAGTACTGGTCCTTATTTTTAAAACATTCTACTAAAATCTTGGCAAAGCCCCGCTCTTAAGAGCAGCACTCCCCAACAGACAAGGCGCAGTGAAGGAAGTGTCCGTCTCTGCTGCCCAGGACGGCAGCTGTGGCCCCCAGGTGACTATTGAGTGGTTGTGACCCTCACTTCTTTCCTCTAACTCCTCCATCCGGTTGTCTACAGACTGAGAAGGAGTGGAAAACAGGCAGGGTGTAACCCACTTGCTGCCTCAAGGCTGCTGGGCTTGAGGACACGCACAGGCACACGCGGAAGCAGTAGAAGGTTCCAGAGTCAGCCCCCACCCGTCATTCATCCCCAAGCTTTCCTGGCACTAAGATAGCCTCCTCTGGCCCCACGAAGCAGCCATTTCACACCCTTTTTGTGTTTTTAGCAACTGGAAAAGGAGCTCGGGGAACGGCAACCTCAAGTAAATACCTTACGGGAGATTTCAGACAACCTTCTTGTTAAGGGGCGTGGAGAGGACTATTTCGAGGCTGAGGAGAAGGTACATGTTATCCAGAGGAAGCTCAAACAGTTACTTGAGCAAGTGTCCCAAGACTTAACGTCCCTGCAGGGACGCCAGGTGAGTCTGCTCGTGGCTTCTAAATGGAAAGATGTCTTCGATTAGAGATGAACGGAAAGGCAGTATGGCAGCCTTGCTGGGGAGTGGGGTGTGAGCACGTCATGGAGGGGAGTCTCAGTCCTGCCCCTTCCTAGCTGTGCGGCCCTAAAAAGTTACACAGGCTGAGCTGTTCTGGCATTTGCAAGGGGAGGACGACACCTTAGTGCCTCCGAGTCCACGTGGCTGGCATATGAAAGAAAAAGCAGCCTAATCCCTCTGTCCTTTCTGATTTGCCTTCATGCTGAACAGCTGTGGGAGTCCTCTTCACTGTCCTGCTCCCTGTCTTCTGACCACTCATTTTTCTGCGTTCTTCCTTTAAAACATGAGCTGACTCCGAACCAACCCAAACCATCCCCTCGGCCGACTGAGGGCAGGGGATGAGGGCAGCCAGTTCCATTCCGGCTCTGGTGTGTTGAGGGCCACATGACTACATCCGCACGTCTGAAGCTCATGGTCCACTGCTCCTGTCCCTCCTGCTGCAGCTAAACTCCATGTCCCCCCGTGTGTGCTGTGGGGGTTGAGAGCCAGTGGCTGGCCTTGCCATGCCTACTGCTCTCCTTTTTGTCTGCAAAAGTTCCTGTTAAAGCAGGGGATTGAAGGATAGAGAAGCTGCCTCTTCCAGAAGGACGTGAGCTGGGGGGAGGGGTGAGTGGAGCAGTGATGAGTCTGCACGAAGCACCTTTTTGTGCTCTTGAGACTCTTCAGAACCTCCTGTTTCCCTGAACTGAACCCTCGGGGTGTGGATTTCAGAACCCAGACCCATCTCTGCCCAGCTTGGACGAGGTAGACGGTGGAGACCAGCCGCCAGCAGCCTCCACGCCAGCTCCTCAAGCCAAGGTGAGAGCCCCTCTTGGCCCTGAGCACCGTACTGGTGATTTCTCAGTTACTGGTGATCGTTCAGTGACAGGAACGGGAGCCCCCCCCAAGGTCCCAGCCTCCATTTCACAACAGCGCAGACTGCTTCAACCTGCTGGGCAGCCGAGAGGCTGACTCTACAGAGGAAAAACGTTGACCCAACAGGAAGGCTGGCTTTGCTGCTGCTCTTCCCTGGAACGGGAGTAGGTTGTGAGAGGGGAGCCCTTCCAGTGTCGTTGAACGGGCTCCCCGATTTCTCTCCATTAACAACCCACCCACAGACGGGTACGTGAAACTCCCAGCATTTCTTAACCTCGTGGAGTATAATCTCACACGCGTGCAATCACTGGTCTCAAAAGCTTGGCAGGGAGAGGACCTAAGGAAGGGTATACTAATTTAAGAAGGAAGAGGTTTTATCCTGGCCGGGACTCACGGTCTCCGTTACTAACCAGATTCTTTTTTATCCAGCAGTTTGGAGCAGAGAGAATGACTACAGACAAGAGCAAGACGGACAGCAGGTATGGGGGCCCTGTAGTCACCGCAGCAAGGCCCTTGTCACGCACATGCACCCCTCACCAGTCTTGCCTGTCCTGTGTCCAGGTCTTTGGACAAAACCCACTTTGTTCTCTTTGGTCTGGAAAGGGCTGGGGTGCCTTTCCGGGACCGAACCTCCATCCTGGGCCCCACTTTAATTTCGGGTCCTGGAGGTCTTTCTTGACGCATGGGGGTCAGGTAACATGCGGAGGGGTTGCCCCCGGCAGCACGCGCTCAGCGCTCCATGCCGTCTGTTGGCAGGGTGCCTGGTCCCGCTGGCCCCAGCAGCTCCCGGCCGCACCGCTCCTTCGTGTGTCGGGTGATGAGAGCCGCGCTGCCCCTGCAGCTGCTGCTGCTCCTGCTGCTGCTCCTGGCCTGCCTGCTGCCCTTCTCCAAAGATGACTACAGCTGCGCTCAGGCCAACAACTTTGCCAGGTCCTTCTACCCCATGCTGACGTACACCAACGGGCCTCCCCCCACCTAGAGGCCCTGCCTGGCCCGCAGCACCTCTCCACCACCCCACCCGTTCTTGCGGGTACCTGACTCGTGGCCCCAGGCCAGCCGGTGAGTGACCCTCAGCCTTGGCCTGGCCCAGGGACCTGCTGCAGATGCCGGGCTCAGCCGGAGAGAGCGTGCGCGCTCGGGACCCAGGGCGGCTTTCCAAGGATGTTCGTCCCTGGTGGGCAGGGAGCCTGGGCAGCAGCTGCCTCATACGGTTTGGCAAAGCTAGTTGATTGGTCTCGGGGTCTTCAGTTTCCTGAAGAGCCAAGCCCTTTGTGACTTCTGATTTATTTGTGAAACACTATTCAAATGTGGCTAACACGCTCAGTGAACAGCAGCGTTCATCCCCTGTTACAGAAACAAGCCACTTCCATCTCAGAAACGGTTCAGAAACGCACGTGCACGCTCAGCTGATTGAAACAATCACATCTGAAATGTTTAGAATTAATTTCACTGCAATCAGCTAGCAGTCTGGAGCTGCCGGTTATAAACCAAAATGTTTTGTTCTGTACTTGGGTCTGCTCTTTTATATTGCTTTAAATTTTTAAAGAAATTATATTGCATGGATGTGGTTACTTGTGCATATTTTTTAACGATGCCCAATCTGTATGAATAATGTAAACTTCGATTTTTAAGAAATCAGATTTTAGCTTGAGCTTTTGACTAATGTACAGTAAATGCCAAACTACTTGATAGGGATGTTTTTGTAAGTTAATTTTATAAGACTTTTCACCTTTAAAGTGATGCTTCAGGTGTTGTGTAGCTGTTTGACCATGGGGGGTTGTTACAGAAACTTGAAGCTATTTGTGGTATGTACAACTCAAATGTTTCTCATTAAAATGGAAAAAAAATACCCATACTTTCGTTGTATTGGATCCTATTACAAATTAGATGTTCTACGCAATCTACCCCAGAACAAAAGTTACTTTAAAAATATTTAGGAGGATTTATGGGTTCTAATTCTAAGCTAGGCTTTATATTCTATTTAACTTGGTACAAAACAACTTAGAGGAGATCTAAATTCCCACAACTTGTAGATTATACAGTGTGTGACCCTACCCTGCCGGAAGGAGTGATGAAGGCAGCATGGCAGGGAAGGTGGGTACAAAGGAAAGGAGGAGTTCACCGAGATTGTTCTATTCCCAGCTCTCTCCAGAGCAAACAGATTTTAACAAATGTTACAGGCAGAACCACCTGCCTTCCAGAGGATTCCAGTACCATTATCTATTTCTCACCAAAACAAAGTGATTAGAAGTCACTGAACTGGTTCCTGAGTTAACTACTCCTAACCTGCATCCTTTTTTTTTTTTTTTTTTTTTTTTTTAAGATTTTATGTATTTGACCGAGAGAGCACAAGTAGGCAGAGGGCCAGATAGAAGCAGGCTCCCCGCTGAGCAGGGAGCCCAGTGCGGGGCTCCATCCCAGGACCCTGGGATCAGGACCCGAGCTGAAAGCAGACGCTTAACCAACTGAGCCACCAAGGTACCCCTAACCTGCATCTCTTGACACTTGGGAGACACCACTGTCCTAACCGCCACCTCACTCAGTGCCCCCCTCTTTCTCGGCCAAGCACAAACCTCAGGGGAAGCCAGGGAGGCTTGGCTGTAGATGAAGACCAGACTCCCAGTGCTGGCAGCCCTTTCTGTGGGTCAGACACCCCCGAGACATGTGCAGTTCCCCAGCAGCTTGATGTAATGGTACCAGTGGAAGGGAATCCGTCTTCACTTTACCAAACTGATGAAAGTGATAGGGAGAAAAGGGTATTTTGCAGTTTAAAAAAAGTCTTTTGGTGCTTTAAAATAATTCATTTCTTTTCATGGATTAACAATGTCACCCAGCTGTTTCTCTGAGCCACCTAGTTGGTTAGAGGGTCCTTGCTCCAGTTCTGCCAGAGGTAAAAGGCAGAATCTCTACCTCCTTCTCTTCCTTCCAGTCCAAAGGAGATGATGGTTCTGGAAACCTTTGACTCTGGTGGTATTTTAAAGCCTAATTGTGCACATGCATTCTCAGGATAAAGGTCTTTGAATCTTTAGGCTTCTAGACCCTACCCTTACCCCAGCAGGTCTTTTTTCACTCAAAGCTCAGTGTATTCCCAGACACTTGTTATGAGATCATGTTTTACACGACACTTGGCATTTAGATCTCTTCAGTATGAATGAATGACTTTTCTCCCCATCCCTAAAGGGGTGTCATACTGACTGACTTCGATAGGATAATTACAGAAAACCCACCCAAGTAATTGACATACTGCATACCAAGACTTTGGGCTGGTTTTTACTTGCATACACAGTGGCTGTGGTCATTAATCGCAAGGGTGGGATTAGCTGATCAAAGATTAAATTGCTACTTTTTAAAAAGTCTGTGGGGCGTCTGGGTGGCTCAGTTGGTTAAGCGTCCGTCTCTTGATTTTGGTACAGGTCATGATCTCAGGGTCACAGGTTCAAGCCCCACATCAGGCTCCACACCGAGTGTGGAGTCTGCGATTCTCCCTCCCTCTGCCCCTCCCCCTGCTTGCACACACTCTCACATAAATAAAATCTTTTAAAAAGGAGGGGGGGGGGCTTTGGCAGATTAAGACAGATTCCTAATCCTCTTGAATTATATAGCCAAGCATATTTGTGTTTATGTACCTTTTTCCAGGAAGAGTGTTCATGGTTTTCACCAAATTCTTAAAGGGTGCTACATACCTAGAAGAGAATTCAGAATATAATGGGAACATTGACTACTTAGCCTAGTTATTACAAGTTCTTAGATTCCCAACAAATACATTTTTAAAACCACAATTATGAAAAACACTTTATTTAGCTTTTGTCACATTAAACTTCTTTCCACAACAGTTCCATAAATATTAAGGGGACACAGTGGAGGAAAAGCAGTACCTGGAAGGAATGGAAAGCAGACCTCAAAACCTGCTTTCACACAACAGCAAACATTCATTTGTAAAGACCCAGATACACAAGCCTGCTTCGTGGCACAAAGCATTCACCTGAAAAAACAAGGGAGAGCCACCAGCAGGCTCGAGGTCCACAGGACCACCCCATCATCACGTTACAGAACCATGAGTCATGGGATTGAGACACCCAGCACAGAAGCACAAACACGGCGGTGTCGACTGTGCTGTTAGCAGGAGCTGCTCTGGGCTAGCCTTAGCAGACCTTTGCCCTCCCAGCACCTCACAGCCACTGGCCTCATAAGTGAATAGGTTCCTTAGAACTCAAAAAAAAAACAAGGATCCTCGACTCCCAAAACAACAGAAGGATTAGAAGATCACACATCACAGACAACGCACTTCTTTGAGCTGCCACTGGAGCCAAAAGACCAGTAACTTTGAAGCTATAAAGAATTAAGGGCATGTGTTACGCACTATTGTATACCAGACTCCACAGGGAAGCATCAGTACCTAAAAGGTGTGCGCGTTTTACACAGGGAAATGTCCAACGAGCGGACTCCACATCAGTGCATTTGGGAAAAGCAACAGCAGGGATGAGGAGATGACCGGAGTGCCACCCACTAGCTCATGAGCCCAGGATGGGAGGACGGAAATGATCGAACTCACTTCTTTCCGCCTGTTCTGTAACATTTCATGCAGAGCCCCATCTGAAAAGATGGGATCTACAGGGTTAGTAGAAAGCAACTGGTCAAGTCTGTTAGGCACAGAGATTCAACTCCAGCCGCTGATTCAGGGAGGCAAGTCCTGTGGCAGGAACAGTGGCGGCCCGGCAGCAGCAGACTTGACTTCCTGTCGGAGTTTGTAAGTAGTTTCAAGACCTGGAGCAGGTCAAAGCCCCCTCTGGGCTTTAATTTACACATGTATCCAAGATGAGACTGAACTTCTGCGTCAGGTTTGTAAGCTGTCACCATATCTAGAGTGTTGTGCGAATTGGGAGGACCCCACAGAAGCCCGAGCGGCATGCGTGTCCGATGCCAACCGATGCATGCATTCTGTGGTCCAAGAATATCTTCTCAGTTTTGTGTTAAACTCAGCTGCACGATTACCTTAGGCACTAGAACTCGGCCTCTGCTCAGCTCTGTCACTCACTTCCCTGGGGACCCTGGGTGAGTTCACTTATACTCCAGTTTCCACAACCAGAAAGTTAGGATCACTGTAATTATTATTAAATGTGAAAGTATGAAGCCTTGAGAACTCTGTCTGGCACACAGTAAGTGGCACACAGATTTTTAGGTGCTAACTGGTATATTTTTATCATTTCCTTCACATAGTCTTTATTATGTGTTCTAAAAGGTTTCTAGCAGCTTAAAGAAATGTGTCAAATCTTAATAAAAAAAAGCCTTGTTTCAAAATAGACCTAGACGCAGAAGGTTCACCTTGAATTTGAAAAGGTGTCTGTATCTGCAAGCTCCTTAGCAGATTTAAATAACAACCAAACTGGTTTCATATGCTGGAACATTCTAGAATTGCTTCATCCTAGCTTACATATATATGAATATTAAGCTCTGCCAAGAATTGATAAGTGATTTCTTTTTACTGAAATCTGGAGTAATTGCCCTCCCAGCCAAGCTGGCATGTGTAATAATCCAGGGAGAGACCATCTCCCTCCCAGAGCCTGTGTCAATTTTGTCTTGCTTTGTTCTTAATACAGTTGAGGCCCTCCAGATTTATGTTCCCACCTCAAGTTTTTAAGAAAAATCTCTTCAAATTTATTTTAGGGTCAACTCCTCTGTAGTTGGTCCTAGTGGACAGTGTGAGAGGCCTGAGGCCACACACAGCGGCTGGAGGGAGGGGAAGGGGGGTGCAGTTAGGACGAGGCCTGACAACTCTGCAGCCCCAGCCTGCCCACCCCGGGCCTCTTTTTAGGGATGGCTAGCGCCCCCCTCAGGAATCTGAACATTCGGTTCTAATGTGATCTGTGTTAAGAATATTCCAAGTTAATTGTTTCATTAAGATGTGTCCACATGATCCCATGTAAGACACTCATGTCTTTGGAATTAATCCCAAATCTCATTTCATCTCCCACAAATAAGTTTCTCACATTAAACAATAACTCGCAGATCAAAATGGAGGAAAGGAATCTTGCCACATGAGTCTGAGGCGAAGCTAAGGCTCACTTTTCCATAACACACAAAGTGTAGCTGGGTGCATTCCCCCCAACCATACTCAAATTATTTCCTGTTTACCGTTGTCAGGTCCTATTCCCCCTTGTTCATTCCTTTGAAAAAATCTTGAAAACAATGAAATCCTCGCTAGGCTATGGCAGAATTTTAAGTTGTCCATAGATCATTAGGACGGGGTGTGGATACCCACGCCCCGCCCCCCCCCCAAAAACAGAAGATATTTAAAAGAAAGCACTGTTTAGGAGAAGTTATTAATCTTTAAAATGGATACTGAGGATTTACGAAAAACATACAAAAACAGCAGACTGGCTACACACTGGTGTCTGCTTTAGAGGACAGTTTGGAACAGATGGACCCAGAGATTGGAAACACTCCCATCTGTGAGGAGGAAAGGGCCCTACACTATTCAAAACAAAAGAACACCTTTCAGCTACAGACCGTGTTACCTCAACTGCCTCCTTGGCCCAGACCCCAGTTCTAAGAGACAGCCTTGCCCCGAGGGCCCCCCCACACCAAGGCTGGACTGACCTCTGTCCCCAGCACACCACTGTGGCAGTCTGAGCCAAGAAGAAATGACCTCAAGTATTAACGGACCCTCATGGGCTAACTCCAAATGCAGGGAACCAGGCAGCCTCACAAAGCATGCAGGAATAACTAGGAAACGAGCAGTGGGCCCCCAAAGAGCTCACTAGCACACGCACCAGCCCAGGCAAGCGCAGGATTTGGTATGGAAAGCTGCTTCGCCCCCTGAGACCAATCTGGTCTCTACTGTGGGAATCAAAGTCCAACCTAAAATATGTCAGTCACTATCAGCCACTGTGGCAGTGGCTTAGACCTCCTTCTGGTTTTGTGTTTTAATCCGGTAATCTCCTTGTAAGTATAATTAAGAGAATTTCACCAGCAGATACTTATCCAAGACTGCCTCCCTTGCCTCCCACTTCCTGTTCTCCAGCCTTGTAACTTCAGTTTGTTGGGGTGCGGTTCTAGGCTGGCTGGAAAGAGAGAAAATTGACCTTCTGGATGTTCCCTGGTTCCCTTAAAATGCAACGCATGCGTTCTGCACTGAGTCTCACCTGGGCTGCAACACTGAACCACAAGGAATCATTTCAGACCAACTCGGAATACAGACAATGGCGTGCGCTCCCTATGTCTGTGTCCAAGTGTTTCTGAGACAGCTGTGCTCAACTTGTAGTAAATCTGCACTGATGCCAAAATGAAGAATTGTTGAAGGACTCCCTAGCAGAAACCAACCTTCATAACATCGAATTTAATCTTCCTGATGACTTAATAAATACAGAATGTGCCAGCCAAAGTAAACCCATTTTCAAAAAGAGAATGAGTTTCATTGATCACAAGGTAGTTTTTCAAAACATCATAACAAAAAACAAACATGTATGTAACCACTCACTGCCAAAGTATAGATATAACCCCTTTAATGCGTTCACCATGTTCCTGAAGATTTCAGTTTTTTAAAAGTGAGTTAAAATTGAAATTCTGGACATGCTTTATCATCTTGTCCTATTTATGTCCCACTTGGAATAGGAACAAATATTCTTCTATGAAGTTTCCATTTCACCCAGCTTGCCATATAAATGTTCTGATAAGAAAATAGTTTAAAAGAACGCTATGGTGTAAAAGAATTCTTTCTTGCTATAAATAACTATCCCTAGATATTTTTTTAAGTAGAGTTCACAAACCAGGTCTCCTTCAAGTGATATGCTCACCAAGTCTACACAGCCTGACATGTCCCCGTCTGGATGGCTGATGTGGCGCTTGTGGCTGCCCCCAGGGAAGCAGCGTGGCTGTGACCCAGACCCATGGGAGAAACCCGTTCCTGCAAATGCTGGGCCTTTCTCCAGCACACACTGAGCTCCTTGGGATGGGAGTTTTAGGGAAGGGACAGAGAGATTTAAATCTCCACAGTCCTCCATAAAAGTGATCAAACACATAAATGCACCCCAAATAAGGAGCAGGCTCTATGGATACAAATCAAGAGGAATGAAACTCTAGGGAGATGGCATCAAGGTCTGGGGGAAGGGCGTGGCTCACCTCCCAGCCTGACCACTGGCTCCCCAGGTCACGATCCCTCTGGCCTTCGACAGTAATAGCGATACGTGACCTCAGTCCTCACGGGCCTGTGACATAAGTGTGTGGAACTAGTTCATTCACTGTCATGGTTTTCCATCCTACCATCCAGTGGCCCTGAAGAGAGCAAACGGAGGTCTGTGTAAGGGCAGGTTAGGCTGCATGATAAAGGTTAGTCCACTTCCGTAAGGGCCCCAGCGTCTCCCCTCTCTACACACCTTGCACAGCGGACTTCCACCATTCATTCCCAAACCTTTAAGATGTTTTCCAGAGGAGCGGAAGGGAGATGGGAAGTAAGAAAGGACCACACTGAGATCCTAAGAGGCTGAGCAAGAGATGTCGGCATTGGAACATGCCCCCCGGAACCAAGAACACTGCGGCTCTCACCTGACTCCTAGGAAGCGGGGCATTCGGGGGCAGGGTGGTACCCGGCTGGGCCTGCCATAACCAAAGGAGGGACCACACGAGCGAGACGACGAAGCCTGCCCGCTCCTGGACAGAGCTCACGGTTTGCACTGGAGGTCACACTTCAGCCTCTGACCTCCTCTGTGGCCTGCTCGCCTCAGACGGCATCACTGGGACGGGTGCTTCTGGGAGCCCTCCCTGCTCTTACTCTCCTCTGCTGCGCTGCACTCGGCCCCAGCAAGCGAGGACTTGTGCCCGCGAAGCGTGTGGGCGTTCAGCATCTCCAGCAGCAGGTCGTAGACTGGGACCACGTTTTTGCATTTCATGTTGAGCAGGTGTTCCATGCCCTTGTTACTGGAGGACAAAAAGACGCCGAGAGTCCTTCCTGGGAGGCAGCCGTGGGAACTTCAAGATCTTCCCCAGCTCTCCCCATCAAAGCCGGTCTACCCTCCACCCCCTAAACCTCCCCCAGCCATTTCTTCCAGGGTTCTTGCGACTGGCTCCTTCAGTCACCTACACTTATGGGCAAGGACCTTAGTGTCCTATCACCACCTACCCACAGTGGCCCAACAGCACCTGGCAGAGTGCTGGGAATTCTCATCGTGCACAGCAGCTGTGTTCTACATAGTTCCACTAACACTGAATTAGCAAATACATTGCTTCTGCGGGAAATGCAGGATTACGTGCCCAAGGCTCTGGTCCCAACATTTTCATCATCCGGTTAATACCGAAACTTGGTGTACCTGTGTTTTTGTTTAAAGACACCTTATTTAACATGAATTGTTGCTTCATTAACATTTAACTCACAGCCGATGCTACCACACCTCACACGTGAACAGAGCTTACCCAACACACTTATTTTCTCCATAAGGCACATCACAGCCTTCTTGCGCTTAGGAACACTAAGCTTCAGCACTATGCTTGGGGGCCGTTTACAGACCGTGGATTCACCAACAAAAAGCACAAAAATGCAAAAACATGGCACTAACTAGACTACACAAAGGACATTTCTTTATAGTATGAGAGCCGGAACAAGAACAAAAGGGTCCCCTTGCTTGACCTCAGTTGGGAATAAGTGTAGGCAACTCAAATTTTTTGCCACCCTGAGCTTGTCCTTGACCACAGAATTGCCACTAAGTACTGATTCAGGGGTTACAAATACGTTTTTAAAAGTAGTCAAATTTGCAGAACACCTGGGTGGCTTCTGTCGCCTAAGTGTCTGCCTTAGGCTCAGGTCATGATCTCAGGGTCCTAGGATCGAGGGAAGGAGGGACTCTGCAGGAGTCTGCTTCTCCCCTTTCCTCTGCCTGTCACTCCCCCTGCTTGTGCTCTGTCTCCCTCTGCCAAGTAAATAAAATCTCGGGGAAAAAAAAAAGTCCAATTTGCAAATAAAGACTCTGTGACTAATGAGAGTGGGCTCTATCTGTTCTTCAAATGGTCCTGTGTCAGTAATCATTCAGCAGGAAACAAGGCGGACGCTGCTTCATTTCCTCCCCTTGTTATAATTCTTGAGGTGAATACTGTCCTTCTCCACAGCCTCTAGACTCTTCCTCCCCCTTGGGTAGCAATGACCTTCCGTCCTCACTCCCGAATGCCAGCCCCAGGGCAGGACCGCCCTCCTCCCAGGAGCCATCAAGCACCGAGCATCTCTAAACCAGCACAGAGCCATCATGCTGCACCCGTCCTCCTCCATCAGCACACTGAATGCACTCTCCTCGAATCCCGGCCTTCCGAAAACTGTGGGCCTCCCCGGTTCCCTCAGGTCTCATTATTAACATCCTGATGCTGCTGCTGAGAAAGACCCACTCCCAGGGAAGGCTTTGGGCACGTCCCCAGATCCCTAGCCTGAGGAGCTGATCTAGAGGAGCTGAATTTAACCTCAAGCAAATGGCCTCAGAGTGGTGGTGCGAGGAGGGGTGGCTGTTCACATCAGGGGAGAAGCAGCCCCTTTTAGAATCCCATAAACAGGGGCGCCTGGGTAGCTCAGTGGGTTAAAGCCTCTGCCTTTGGCTCAGGTCGTGATCCCAGGGTCCTGGGATCGAGCCCCACATCGGGCTCTCTGCTCAGCGGGGAGCCTGCTTCCCCTCCTCTCTCTGC
This sequence comes from Mellivora capensis, assembly GCA_004024625.1. Classification (NCBI taxonomy): domain Eukaryota; kingdom Metazoa; phylum Chordata; class Mammalia; order Carnivora; family Mustelidae; genus Mellivora; species Mellivora capensis. The sequence goes on along the minus strand of PISX010003143.1, from coordinate 117,935 downwards.
CTGCCTCTCTGCCTACTTGTGATCTCTGTCAAATAAATACATAAAATCTTTAAAAAAAAGAATTCCATAAATAAGCCCAAACCCCAGCAACTAAAAACAGATGAGGAATGCCATCAATATCCTATATGGTAGCACGTGACACCTGCTCAGTGCTGACCTCTGGCCACAGCTGCGTGCACTCATGAAGAACGCCCCCCCCTTCCCTTTCAGAGGTTTATTTTCCTTTAGAGGTCAAAACTCTGCCTCGTCACTCTCAAACCTGCAAACACTTTCCCCAAAGCTCTTGGGCCTTCGCAGGGCACAGGCACGCCCCCACGCCTCAGCCCACCCCACACCCCCAGCAGAGCGGCCCCCCAGGGACCGTACCTGGCATGTCGAACATGAGAGAGGAGCATCAGGAGGTTGGCCAGGCGCACAGGCTGCTGCTGGGAGGGAATCCCGCTCTTCGCAATCACCCAGACCAGAGCGTCGGTCACCGCGTTCAGCAAGTGAGTCAGCTTCCGGCTGCTCTCAGCCTCCTGGCTTGCTGCGGCCAAAGGGTACATACCTGGACAGAGTGACAGCCACAAGTCACCGCCCTGAGACAAGGAAATGGAAGTCAGGGGCTCAGGCAGGAAGCGTGGCTGTGTTCTCCAGAAAGGGGGCCGGACTGATCTGGGTCGTTCTGGTATCTGCATGTGTGGTGATATCACTGGCCCATGATGTCCTTCCCCCGAGACCCAGCCCCGTCACCAAGCCCAGATGGATGCAGACCAGTCAACTGGTCTCTCAGAACACCACTGGCCCACAACCGTGGCCTCTCGGAGCAGAAAACTATCTAGTGGCCTAAGGCCATTAACCTGGTGTGTCTCAGCAGTAGCAACACATAGACAGAGGTGATGAGAAAGTGAGATCAATCCTACCCTTCGCCACCTGGAGGGTCCCTCATCTAAGGGGAGTTTAACAGACAAAAGACCAGGGCCATCCAGACTGCCTGGGCCCCGTGCAGACAGACTGAGCCCATGGCCAGACCCATGGCATCACACCTCCAGTGGCACCTTGCTGGGGCAAGAAGACCATCTCTAGTTCCCTGCCCCAAACCAGTTTCCTAGCTCTTCGAGTGCGGCTACTCGTTGAGCAAAGTCTGCAGACACAGGTCTCCGAGGTTCCCCAAACCAGCACAAGAGGGAGGGTGCTTCCCTTATCCTGCCGGGCCCTGCTCTGTGTTTAATTCCCCTCCGACTCAAGGCTCAGAGACTCTGTAGCCTCCCACTATTTGCAAATTAACAGCTCGGGTCAATCTTCTTGCCCCCACCTCCCACTCCAACTCCTCCCGTTCTGGAAGCTATTCTGGAAGTAGCTTCTCTACTAGGCTTTCCGTTTCAAAGTAAGAGTAAAAGGGAACTCTGTGAAATCCTCAGGGGAGCTGCTGGCTGTGGGCTAGAATGATCCTGGGGACCAGCACACCATCATCCATATCCATGGCTTGGGGCAGTTTTTGTTCTCTATTTTTATTGGCACTTGCAGTTCAATTAAGATAACTCAGTACAGTTCAGGTGAGGCAAACGACATCCTGAAGCACAATTATGCAAGTGTCCTGAAGCACAATTATGCAAGTGTCGAGCCTCCCCACGTCCCCGGGGCCATGCCCCTCCACAATGTCCGACGCAGACTTCAAATAGTCAGCTTCCTACAACAGCCCACAATTGCTTCCCTAACTCACCTGCTCACTTTGCTCTCCAGTGACTCTTCCTGGCCACCCCCCACATCCTCCAAACTCCCACTGAACCCCACAGCAGGTCCCCTGCTCTCCCACCATAGGGGAAACAAGCCCCACCCTTGACCCAGTGCACCCCCTTCTGAGTGGCCAAAATGCAGACCTGCTCACGTGGCTCCCTTCCCAGCTCTTGGGCCCAAGTCCAAACCATCTGGTGCAGCTCTCAAGGGTACCAGGCCTCCCTCTGCTCTTTTCATCCTCATTTCCCACCACACCTCACCTTGAACCCCACTTTCAACTCCAGAGCACATGGCACACAGAACAGGCTGAGCTTTCTAGTTAGGAACTCTCTCCCCCTCCTCCTCCTCTCCACCGTCCCTTCTCTTAGCTACATCCACTCCTCCTTTAGATCCCAGCCTGGTGGTGACCTTCCTTCTGGAAGCTTCTCTACTCTGCCTACCACCCCACCCTAAGTCTACCTTGGATTCTCTGAAGCTCTGATGGTGCCCATGCACCCCCAACAGAGGGCACCCTGTCGTCCCAGATCCTGGATCCCCTGTACACAGCCCATGGCCACCTTCCCAACCCTGAGAGATGCTGGACAGAAGCACTTTGAGAGCACAAACCCTGTCTGCTTATCCTTATATCCTCATTACCTAGTGCAATGGCTGGCAGGGAATAAATAACCACAAATGGAAGAATTAGGCTGAATTCACACGGGTTCCAATATTTGCGTCGTTGCAGCCAATCACGCCATCATAATGGAAATGATCAACATTGCTTGCTCCAGTCTGCTCTGCTACATGATGTGTGCTCCATGGATGTCTACTGTCTTATGTATGTTTTTGCATTCGAAAAGGAGTTAAAACAGTGTACCAGTACTTGTGTCAATCCAAAGTGACAAAGTGAAAAAATAAAAATAAATACTCAGCTAGGATACAAGCCTTCATAGCAACATCACACACGATAGCCTAAAAGTGGAAACAAACCAAGCGTCCACTAGCTAAGAAATGGATAGACAAAATGTGGTATATCCATACAGCAGAATATCACTCAGCCAAAAAAAGAACAAAATACTTGTGTTTTGTTCATGCTACAACATGGGTGAACCTTGAAAACCTGATGCCAAGTGAAAGAAGCCAGTTACAAAGGACCATGTTTTGTATGATTCCATGTATCGGGCCTATCTGGAATAGGCAAATCTATACGGACAAAAAAGAGATGACTGGCTGCCTAGGAGTAAGGGTGAGACAGAAATTAGGTAGTGATAGCTAATGAGTACAGGTTTTCTTTTGGGGTGATGAAAATGTTCTAAAATTGTTTGTGATAGCGGGTACCTAAGTCTATGGATACACTAAAATCCACTGAATTGTACACTTCAAATGGGTGAACTGTATAGTATGTGAATTCCTCCTCGTAAAGGAGTAGCCATTGCCAAGGGCAAGCCCTGGGTCTTCTACAGGCTGTAGGGGCAGCACAGCTCTAAAAAGGACCATCACTGTCAATCACTAACGAGGAATCTGGGGACAGAAGTCAGCCAACTTTTGGAAGGGCTGTATCAATTAGATATGGCAAATGCTTTTATATGCAAAAAGACTAACCTATTTAAAACCATCCTGGGAGTGAACTGGGCTGAAAAATATCCATTTTGCTGCCTCTTCGGTTAGCAGTGCCATGCCTGTACTTTGGGCATTCACACACCCTTGGGCTCACCAAACATGCATTTACAGAGTAACTGTTACGTAGTGGGCTCTGGCAGAGGCAGAAGACAGGACACAAAGCCCCTCCCTCTAGGACGCTCACTGCCCAGTCACACAGGAAACAAAAGCCAATCTCCTCTAACCCACCCAAAGTAAAAACATGACTCATTCCAGAACAAAACTAAACTACTTTTCATGAAACTGAAGAAGCACAGCATCAAAGGCGAGATCTTGGCACCATGCCCCAATGGACCAAAGAAAGTAAAATAAAAACAAAGACATAATCTCTCCTCTTTATCACCTGGGAACAGCTGTGTGTTCCTCTCACTAACCCACCTGCGGACATTCTGGGCAGCACACGGCGGGCGTGGGGGACAACGCCCCCAAGATCTGCCACATGCTATGTTCAAAGGATGAAGATACACTGAAGGGAAATAAATCAGAAAATCTAAAGTGTTTAATAAAGACCCCGAAATACTAACCGAAGGAAAAGTGCCTGGCTTTTAGGAGGCACATGTTTATTTGCTTTAAGGAAAGGAACCTCTAGCCGTGACCCATCCCTCCCTCTATCACCATCTCCTATCCCAGCACCGTAAGAACAGGCTGGTATCTGGGAAGTGCCCATGATATGAAACCAGCAGGCCGGTGTTCACAACGGTTGGCCCCCATGTTCTTGATCAATAGAAAGGCCCCTGTCTTGCCTCTTCCGCACCCTTCTGTGTGTCTGTTTGTGCCTCTGGCTTCTATCTACCCACTTCACCGGGACTCTCCCAAAAACTCAGAGTGAACCAGGGCTTGAACTGATGTGTCCATCATCTTCATGTCAAAGAGGATTGCCCGGTTCTAAACCCCTATTTCTTTCATTGAACTAAAAGTCTAATCCTCTTTAACCCTGAAAATTGTTTAGATAAATAGACCTATTCCTAATTTTAAATATTTTTAAAGGCTATCTGTGGATTGATCCCACTCTATATCCTAGATTCAGTCCAACAGAAGACTTACTCAGTTCTTTCAGATTTCTGGTGATAAGATGGCTGGTCGCACTACTCTTAATTTGGATATTATAGTGAATACCCCTTTCTAGACCAAAAGAATGTTATCTAGTTCACTTTGACATTTTTATCATTTAGAAGTCACTGACACATACGAAAACTAAATAAATATTTACTGAATTGAAATTGGATAAAAAATTAATATTCATCCCATATTATATGCACTATTAGAGGAGATAAATAACCCTAAAGTATGCAGCTATTTAAAATGTAACTACCAGGGCATTTGCCTTCCGCTCTGGTCATGATCTCCAGGTCTTGGAATTGAGCTCCACCTCGGGCTCCCTGCTCTGCAGGGAGTCTGCTTCTCCCTCTGCCCCTCTCCTTGCTCATGCTCCTACACATGCGCCTCTCTCTCTCTCTCTCTCGCTCTCGCTCTCAAATAAATTAAATCTTAAAAAAAAAATGTAACTACCTACACCTGAAACAAATATAACTATTTTATGTCAATTGTACCTCAATAAAAAAACAAATATCCCATTAAAAATGGGTGATTTCAACAGATACTTCTCCAAAGAAGCTATACAGACCACAAACAAGCACATGAAAAAAAAATGCATATCATTAGTTATTACAAAAATACCAACAAACCACAATAATATACCATCACACACCCATTAGCATGACTGAGGATCCTGCATTCTGGAAAACTGCTCAGTCCCAGGCAAATCTAAACGGTTGGTTGCCCTAAATTACATTTAAATAAAATTTTATAAAATGCAAACTAAATCTACAGTGACAAATTCTATCGGGGGCTGCACAGGATTGGACAGGGGGAGGAAGTGTAGAAGGCGGAAGCTATGCAGAGGCACAAGAAGCTTCTGCGTGTGACAGATGCATTCACTACCTTGATTGTGGTCATGCTTTCAGGGGCATATATATATAAATGTCCAAAGGCATAAAACTGTATGCTTTAAACAAGTACAATTTATTGTAGATTAATTATGCCTCATAGTTCTGCAGTCAAATGCTCTACCACTGAGCTATAACCCCGTGCCTCATAGTTCTGTTAAAAATAGTCTTGGCCATAAAAAAATTCATGTATATACATATTATTAATACATATAAAAGTTTATACATACGTACATACACATTCACGTAACTACTAACCCTGACCTGGCCACCTAGTACGCGGACACCAGGGCAGACCTAACTGATGCCATAATCCCAACCTGAGCTCGTTGCTTACGCAGGAAAACGAGAGACCAACCTACTGAGGAGACTATGGTCTCCAGACAGCCCAGCGCTTACCTAGCGCAGCAAGAAAAGCTGCCGGCAGCAGGTAGCAGCCCTCAGAGACCCTGCTCTCTCGATATGGGACAGAGAACATCCACAGCCTTCTGACTCTAAGAAACCTACTCCATTTCTCTTCTCACGACCGTCAGCCCCGGGGCCCCCACGCTGTGCTGGATATGGTCCCTGCTGGACGGTATGTCTTTTCCGCTCCGGCCGCAATCTGTGCTCCCTTCATCTTTCTTTTTCTGTTTTGTTTTCATTATATTGTTTCCAGATTTGTTGAGTTATAACTGACCTACAATCACCTGCACATATTTAATGGGTACGATTTTATTAGTTTTTATATGTATTTATGTACACACACACACACACACACACATATCATAAAATCCTAAGTGTAATCAAGACAGTGAACACATTCATCACCCCCAAAAGTTCTCTCACAACCCTGAGTAACCTATTCCTTCATCTCTCCCAACTCCCATCCCATCCCCTGGCAAATACAAATCTGTTCCTACTATAGTCTGCTTTTTCCAAAATTTTATGTAAATGAGATCTTATAGTATGTATGCTTTTTCTTCTTCTTTCATTCAGCACCATTACTTTAAGATTCCTAATGTTACATATATCTATCGGTAGTTCAATGCTTTTTATTGCTGAGCAGTGTTCTGCTCTACGGGTATATCACCGTTTGGGTTTATCCTCTCACCATTTGGTGGGTATTTGGTTTGTTACCAGTTTGGTGCTATTACAAATAGAGTTGCTATGAACATCTGCGATCTGCGTACAAGTTCTCGTATGAACATATGCCTTCATCTCTCTTCAGTAAATACCAAGAAGTGGAATGAATGGGTCACCAGGTACATGTACACTTAACTATTTAAGAAAATGCTCATCAGTTTTCAAATAGTTGTACATCCCCCCAAAAAGGAGTACCAATTTATATCCCCCCACCCAGTAATGTATGAGAATTCTCCTTACTCCACATTCTCCCAAACTCTGGATATGATTAGTCTTTTTAATTTTAGCCAGTCTATTGGGTATGGTTTTTCATTGCATTTTAATTTTAATTTCTCTAGTGAATCATTTTAGCATTTCATGTAATTATTTGCCATCACTGTATCTTCTTTGATGATATATCCATTCAATCATTTGCATATTTTAGTTCAAGCACCATTTAGTGAAAAGATCATTCTTTCCCCACTACCTTGACACTGTTAAAAATTGCTTCTTGTGTGGGTCTGTTTCTGGACTCTATCCTGTTCCAGTGATCTATATGTCAATACATGTTGTTTTGATTACTATGGCTTTGGAATAAATCTTGAAGTCCAGTAGGATAAGTTGTCCAACTCAGTTCTTTTTCAAAGTTGTTTTGGCTATTCTAAGTTCATTATATTTCCCTATGAATTTAAGAATCTGTTTATTGATTTCTACCCAAAAAAGCCTGAGATTTTTATTAGAATCAAATTGAATCTAAAGGTCATTTTGAGGGAGGACTGAGCTCTTACCAATAATGAACCTTCTAGCTCATTAACATATCTCTCCATTTATTTAAAAATTTATTTAACTTCTCTCAGAAATATCTTGAATTTTCAGTCTCACACATTTTGTCAAATTTATTCCTAAGTTTTATAATTCTAATACTATTATAAATAGTATTGATATTAATTTCAATTATCATTTGTTCATGGCTGCCATGTAGGAATACAATTGACTTTTATATATTGCCCTTTTATCCTACAGCATTACTAAACTCATTTTTTGTAGACTCCTTGGGATCATCTACATCAATTAGGATGTTTTCAGAGGTTTACTTCCACCTTTGCAATCTGGATGCCTGTTATCTCTTGTCTTACCTTATTGCATGGGGTGAAATTTCTAGTAAAATGTTAAACAGAATTAGTGAGGTGAACATTCTTGCCTTGTTCCTGATTATGATTAAGTATAATATTAGCTGTAAGTTTTTCATAAATGTTTTTATTAGGCTAAGGGAGTTTTCCTGTATTCATAGTTTGTTTAGAGTTTTTGGCAGGAATGGGTATAAGATTTTGTCAGATTCCCAGCAATGGAATTAAATCAGGAATCCAAAACTTCCAACAAACAAAAGTCCAGGACCAAACACCTTCCCAGGCAAATTCTACCAAACATTTTTTAAAAATTTAATACCTATTCTTTTCAGCGAGTCCAAGAAAATACAAGAGGAAGGAAAACTTCCAAATCCATTCTATAAGCATCACTCTGATACCAAAATCAGTTAAAGACACAAAAAAGAGGACTACAGGTAAATATCTCAGATGAACATAGATGCAAAATTCCTCAACAAAATACCAAGATCCTCAACAAAATACTAGCAAACTGAATCCAACAATACATTAAAAAAAAAATCATTCGCCATGATCAAGGGGGATTTATTCCCAAGATACAGGGTGGTACGATATTCACAAAACAATCAACATGATGCATCATATCAGTAAGAGAAAGGATAAAAACCATATGATCATTTCAATAGATGTAGAAAAAGCACTTGACTAAGTACATCAATCATGAAAAAAAGTAGGTCTAGAGGGAACATATCTCAACATAATGATGGCTGTATATGAAAAATCCACAGGGGCACCTGGGTGGCTCAATGGGTTAAAGCCTCTGCCTTCAGCTCAGGTCATGGTCTCAGGGTCCTGGGATCAAGCCCCACATCGGGTTCTCTGCTCCATAGGGAGCCTGCTTCCTCCTCTCTCTCTCTCTCTCTGCCTGCCTCTCTGCCTACTTGTGTGCTCTGTCAAATAAATAAATAAAATCTTAAAAAAAAAAAAAAAGTAAGTAAGAAAGAAAAATCCACAGCTAATATCATCCTTAATGGAGGAAATAAATAAGTAAAAAATAGAAATGGGCAAAAGACATGAAGAGACATTTTTCCAAAGAAGACCTACAGACACATGCAAGATGCTCATCATCAGGGGAATGCAAATCAAAACTACAATGAGATGGGGCACCTGCGTGGCTCAGTGGGTTAAAGCCTCTGCCTTCGGCTTGGGTCATGATCTCGGGGTCCTGGGATCGAGTCCCGCATCGGGCTCTCTGCTCAGCGGGGAGCCTGCTTCCTCCTCTCTCTCTCTGCCTGCCTCTGTGCCTGCTTGTGATCTCTCTCTTCTCTGTCAAATAAATAAATAGAATCTTTAAAAAAGAAAAATACTTAAAAAAAGAAAACTACAATGAGATACCACCTCACACCTGTCAGAATGACTAAAAACAACAACATAAGAAATAGTAAGTGTTGGCAAGCATGTGCAGAAAAAGGAACCCTCTTGCACTGTTGGTGCAATGCAAACTGGTACAATAACTGTAGAAAACAGCATGGACATTCCTCAAAAGGTTAAAAATAGAACTACCCGGGTGCCTGGGTGGCTCAGTCATTAAGCGTCTGCCTTCAGCTCAGGTCGTGATCTCACGGTGCTGGGATTGAGCCCCGCATCAGGTTCCCTGCTTGGCGGGAAGCCTGCTTCTCCCTCTCCCACTCCCCCTGCTTGTGTTCCCTCTCTCGCTGTGTCTTTCTATGTCAAATAAATAAATAAAATCTTAAAAAAAAAATAGAACTACCCTACAATCCAGTAATTACACTACTGAATATTTACCCACAGAATACAAAAAACACTAATCCAAAGGGATACAGTCACCTCTATGTTTATTGCAGAATTATTTACAATAACCAAATTACGGAAGCAGTCCACTGAAAGATGAATGGATAAAGAAGGTATGGTATACATACACAATGGAATATTACTCAGCCATAAAAAAGAATGAAATCTTGCCATTTCAAACAACATAGGTGGAGCTAGAAAGTATAATGCTAAGCGAAATAAGTCAGAGAAAAACGAATACCATATGATTTCATTTATATGTGGAATTTAACATAACAAATGAACAAAGGAAAAACGGAGAGAGAGAAGCCAAGAAACAGACTCTTAATTATAGAGAACTGGTAGCTACCAGAAGGGAGGCGGGTGAGGGAATGGTGAAACAGGTGATGGGGAATTAAGGAGCACACTTGTCCTCATGAGCACTGAATAATGTATAGAAGTGCTGAATCACTATATTGTACACCTGAAACTAATATAACACTAATATAACTACATTGGAATTAAAATTTTAAAGTAAAAATAATAAACTTTTAAAAAGTAAAAAACAAATAAAGTATGTGTAAAATTTGGGGTTATTTATTCCTTAAATATTTGGTAGCATTTCCCAGAAAAGCCATCTGGACCTGGAGTTTTCTTTGTGGGAAGTTTTGTGGGTTGTTTTTTTTTGTAAAGATTTTATTTATTTAACAGACAGAGATCGTAAGTAGGCAGAGAGGCTGGCAGAGAGAGGAGGAAGCAGGCTTCCCACTGAGCAGAGAGCCAGACACGGGGCTCAATCCCAGGACCCTGGGATCATGACCCGAGCCAAAGGCAGAGGCTTCAACCCACTGAGCCACCCAGGCGCCACTGTGGGAAGATTTTTAACTGCAAATTCAATTTCCTTAAATATATGGCTGTCAGTATTTTTAGATTTCTTCTTGAGTGAGTTTCAGTAATTTGTGTCTTTTAAGGAATTTTTCATCTAAGTATTCAAATATATTGGCATAGTTGTTCATAGTATGACCTCATTATTCCTTTTAATATCTTCGGAATAGTAAGGTAACTTCTCTCACTCCTGATATTAGTAATTTGTGTCTTTTTTTCTTTATTCTGACTAATCTGCCTAGAGGATTATCAATTTTATTTTTCTCCAAAAAAATCAGTTTTCAGGTTCATTGATTTCTATTGTTTTCCATTTTTGTTTTATTGATTTCCACTCTATATCATTTCTTTTCTTTTGCTTACTTGGAGTTTCATTTGCTCTTCTTTTCCTAGTTTTCTTAAGGTTGGATGCTAAAGTCATTAATTTGAGACCTTGTTTCTTTCTAATATGGGTCTCAAGTGCGATAAATTCCCCTCAAACTATTGCTTTAGCTGCAACCCACAAATTTTGCTATAATATACTTCCATTTTTAGTTAGTTCAAAATATTTCCTTCTATTGCTTTTTATTTTTTCCTGTGATTCATAGGTACTTAGATGTATGTTATCTGGTTTCCAAATGTTTGGAAAGTTTCTAAGATCTTTTTTTTTTTTTTAAGGTTTTATTTATTTATTTGACAGAGAGAGAGATCATAAGCAAGCAGAGAGGCAGGCAGAGAGAGGGGGAATGCAGGCTCCCCACTGAGCAGAGAGCTGATGCAGGGCTGGATCCCAGGACCCTGAGATCATGACCTGAGCCAAAGGCAGTGGCTTAACCCACTGAGCCACCCAGGTGCCCCTCCAAGATCTTTTTATTATTGGTTTCTAATTTAGTTCCACTATGTCAAAGAAAATACTTTGTATGACTTAAAACCCTTTTAATGTATTTAGACTTGTTTTATGAGTCAGAATATGGTCTACCCTGGTAAACACTTCCTGAACACTTGAAAAGAATAAATTTTCTACTGTTGCTGGAGAGAGAGTCTATATATATGTCAAGTAGGTCAAGTTGGCTGACAGTATTGTTCAGGTCTTCTCTATATTTATTGATTTTCTGTCTACTCTATATTGATAGAACTGAGAGAGAGATATTAAAATCTCCATCTCTAACAAGAGATCTGTCCATTTCTTCCTGCAGTTCTACCAGATTTTGCTTCATATATTTTGAAGTTCTCTTTTTAAGGGATAAGTGTTTAGGATTTTTATGTCTTCTTGACAAATTTACCCATGTATCTTTATGAAAGAAACTTCTCAATCCCCAGCAACAGTCTTTGCTCTAAAATTTACATTTTCTGGGTCAGTCAGGAGAGTATGCAGCTCTTGATCTCAGGGTCTTGAGTTTGAGCCCCGTGTCAGGTGTGGAGATTACTTAAATAAACTTAAAATTGTTTTAAATTTACATTTTCTGATAGTAATGTAGCCTCTTCAGCTTTCTTTTGATTAGTCTTAGGATGGTACACCTTTTTCCATCCTTTTACTATTAACTTATTTATATCTTTATATTTAACTGGGTTTCTTGTTAGCAAATAACTGCATCTTATTTATTCAATCTTTTCCTTTTAATTGAGCTATTTAGCATACTTACACTTAATGTAATTACTGGTAGAACTGAGTTTAAATTTACCATCTTAAGTATTTTCTATTTGTCCTATCTATACTTGGCTTATTTGTCCTTTTTTTCTTTGTCAACTTTTGGATTATTATTATTTTTAAAGATTTTATTTATTTATTTGACAGAGATCACAAGTAGGCAGAGAGGCAGGCAGAGAGAGAGAGTGGGGGGAAGCAGGGTCCATGCTGAGCAGAGAGCCCGATGCGAGGCTCGATCCCAGGACCCTGGGATCATGACCTGAGCCAAAGGCAGAGGCTTTAACCCACTGAGCCACCCAGGCACCCCTGGATTATTTTTTATGGTTCCATTTTATCTTCTTTGCTGGTATTTTAGCTCTGTTATTTTGTTGGATGCATTTGGGTTTATGATATACATATTTAACTTATTGCAGTTTATCTTCAAGTAATACATAGCACCTCAGGTACAAAATAAGAATGAAATACTTCCACTGGTCCTCTCCCCGGGTTTGTGGTATGTTTTACTTCCACATAAATCCACAATATGCTACACAATATGTTATTTTGGCTTTAAACACTAGGCTATCCTTTAAAGATACTTTTAAATAATAAGAAAAAAATCATATTCACCCACATTATTACCATTTGTAGATCCTCTTTATTCCTTTGTGCAGATCCATGTCTCCATCTGATCTCATTCTCCTCCTACTTGAAAAACTTCCATTACTGTTTCTTACAGTGTAGGTCTGCTAGTGGTGAATTCTTTCAGGTTTTGTATATCTGAAAATATTTATAGTTCCCTTTATTTTTTAAAGGCATTTTCATTGTGTAAAGAATTCCTCACAGTTCTTTCTTAAAATAATTTAAAGATGCTGTTCCTTTGTCTCCTTGACTTACAACAGAACAGAAATTCGCTGTCATCCTTGTCTTTGCTCATTGTATATAATATCTTTATTCTCTCGTTGCTTTTAAGACTTTTCTCTTTATCACTGGCTTTAAGTAACTTGATTATGATGTGCCTTGGTGTGGTTTCTTCATGTTTCCTGTGCTTGGGATTTACTGATCTTCTTGGATCGAGTGTTTACAGTTTTTATTAAAATTGGAACATTTGCAACCATTGTTTCTTCAAGTATTCTTCTACACCATTCCATGAGAGATTCCAAATTCATGTATATTAATAACTACAGTTGTCCCACGGCTCACTAGTGCTCTGTTCACTTTTTAAACATTTTTCTTTCCATTCTGTTTCGATAGTTTTTATTGCTATGACTTCACATCCACCAATCTATTCTTCTGCTGTGTGTAATCCGATTGTACAAGCGCTAACAATACTGACTCCATCTTTGGTCCTCCATCTTGTTCATGCCTGGACAATGACGTCCCTCGGGGCTACCTGTTCCAGGCCCCATGGAGGTTAATGTAAGCACTGACTGCTATGCAGGAAGTCTGGTTTGGATAGTCCCTAAAGAAAACGCATCACTTTAGAACATTAGTAGAGATCCTCTGGCGCACAGATGGTCTCACTTTAGAAAACTACCCTGTGACCTCACCACCATGTCCCTCACTCTATAAAAACTGGGGAATACAGTCCAGACTTGGCAGACAGCAGGGGTTGTGTAGCTGTGTACTGTCTGGATCGTCCATCTGTCCAATTCCCCTTTCAGTAAGTTTCCGTAAATAAAACTGTGTAAATGGTATGGAGTGGTTTGGACTGTTTGTTGGTCTCAAAGTGCTTTCTCAGTCTGGAGGATATTTTACTGTCCATCTTCCACCTTATAACATAGATATAAGCTCCACAGAGATAGAATTTTCACATCTAGAAGTTCCGTTTGTGTTTCATATTTTCCATGTCTCCTCTAAATCACGCGTGGTTTCCTCCACCTCTTAGACTTATGGAAAGTAGTTACAGTAATTATTGTTACTATTGTTTTAATGTTCTTGTCTACTAATTCTATCACCTGTATCATTTTGGGGTCTGTTCTCATTTACTGGTTTTTCTCTTCACTATAGGTCATGTTTTCTGCTTCTCTGCAGGCTTGCTAACTTCTGATTGGTTATAAGACATTGCAAGTTTTACCTGGTTGCGTACTGGATACCCTTGTATTCTTCTAAATATTCTTGAACTTTGTTCTGTGATGCAGTTAAGTTACTTGACAATGAGTCTGATCCTTCAGGCGTGCTTTTAAATTGTGTTTGGTAGGACCAGGGCAGCCTTTAGTCTAGGGCAAGGTTTACCTCACTCCTGACACAACACCTTTTTGGGCACTATACCTAGTGTCCAGTATATTACAAGGTTTTTCCTCTGGCTGTGAGAACATGAACTACTCCTGGCCCTGTGTGTATGCTAGGGATTATTCTGTCTGCTCCTTTATGATGGCTCTTTCTCTGTCCTTGGTTAAGTAAGTATCTTTATAAGCATGAGATTAGTACTCAGCTGAAGACTTGAAGGGCATCTGCTACAGTTCCGCAAAGCCTCTCCGTCCAACTCTTCCCTCGCCAGTAGTCTCCTCCCCTGCAAATCCCAGCTGCACTGGCTTCCCCAAATTCACGACTCTGTCTCCCCAGTGCAGAGAGACCACGAGTGTCTATTTGGTTTACGTCCCCTTATGGAACCTGGATGTTGGCTCTATGTAGTAAACTAGATGATAAAGGGTTCACTGTTGTTCGTGTCCCTTTCTCTTGGGGATCACTGTCCCGTGTAGCTTGTTGTCCAATGTCCAATGTCTATTTTGTACATTCCCTTGTTTTTCTTGTTTTTCTCTAAGGTGGGAAAGTAGATTCTGTCCCTATTTTTAATATAATGCTACAAATACTCCAGAGCAAAAAACCACCTATACCTTCAAATGCCTAAAACCTAGCACAGAAAAGACCCCTCTTTCCTCCTGACAATGGAAATTTTCCAATAGAAACAGAATCCCATCTTCCTAAACCCATTTGGCAACTGTTAACAACTACCAAGGGAAGGGAACTTTGTTAAAAGAAGATTTCCTAAATGGAGATTTACTGTAAACAAATTCCACTCAATTTACCACAAGTGGTAATTACCTCACATGCCTGACTCACCCTCTGTAATTCTCCTAATACAGCAGTTCTGTCAGATGCCGCAGGAGGAACGCCACAGCCTTAGTCTTTCCCATTTGCAAAGATGATGCTTCTGGCTTTCACAACAACACAATATGATGTCTCAGAGACTAAGGTAAGGAACCTTGCCAAACACAAGGTTTTATACCGCAAAGTGTTGTAACAAGAAGCAAATGGCTTTCCAAGGAGCGCTTTGCTGCACAGGAAAGAGTTCTAAATTATTTCTGTAAGTAAGAGAAGCCCCATAACCCGGCATTTGATGATCTTCCTGGGCCAAGATGGGAATGCAATTTTCAATCCCCCTTTAACATAGGCAGACATGGCAGCACACACGGGCGGTAAGGTCTGTAGATGGGTTCAAAGGGATCAGGAAATGTTGATTTTCTTCCATGATCACTTCCCGATGTCTTAGCGGGACATTTTTCTCCATGCACATCCCCTTAATCTCTGAGGTAAGCTGGGCCCTTGTATTATGTTGTAAAAGGTGAATGGTAACAAATGTCAAGAAGGTGCCAGAAGTCCCAGAGCATTTAAGAAGTCTTCCTGGCTTTCTCTACAATTTTCATTTGTCCAACAATGGACCGTTTCTAGTCACAGATTGCTTTTCTGAGCTGGTGTCAAGAGTGCATTGGGTCTAGGGAAAATATCCTGTCAGACAGGTAGGGCCAGAGTAAAACCCAACTCAGCAGTACCCAAAGGTTGTCTACAGGATCTCTGCACCTCACATGATCTTCAGATTCCTTCTTTTTTCCCCACCCTTCCCGTTCCGTCAAGACTTACCCCAGAGCCAGCCATCTATCTCCATGCTCTATACCAGGGCTACTCAAAGTGTTACCAGTCCACAGAGATAAGAAGAAATTGAGGGTAAACATTGGGAAACTCTTATAGCAATTGACAGAATAATTTTAAATCAATTTAATGTAATAACAAAAAGCTAGCCTTGTATTTTGCACTTTTTTCCTAGTAATTTATTTTTATTATAATTTTATCAAAGTAACTGTCTATAATAATTTAGAAATTAAAAAAGAAAAAGAAACCTGATCCTTCACCACAAATAGCTTGAGAAGCACTGCTCTATAGGTTTCCCTTTCCCTCCCATCAAATCTAGTGCCAAAGCCCAAGAGTACGTGGGGTGTTAGACATGCAGAAAGTTATAAGCTACAGAAGGAGAGGTTTGTTGGCCCCAGAACATGGCTGCAGGTTCTGCACTGAGCTTTAGCCTCAGGAACTGCTGCACTGGCTGATTCTAAATAAAGTAGCATAATACAATCCCACAGATTGCTATTATTTCAAACACGAAAGTTCTAAGGTGAGGTAAAATCTAGATAGGAAGGCCCCAGATGATGTTGAAATGAAGTTAGCTCTAAGTCTCAAACTTGCATATCATATTATTTCAGAAAGAAAGAAACCAACAAGAGTAAGTAGCAAAGCAATTACCACCAGGGATAGCAGCTGGACCTAATAGCAGGTGAGACAGTAAACTGAACAGCGTGAACACTACATAGAAACTTAGAAATGTGTACAAAACAGCACCACATTTATTGCAGCAATGTTTACAACAACAACAAAACCCTGTAATTAAGTAAAAGTCCTTAAGTAAAGGTCCATCAATAAAGAAATGGTTGAGCAATTTAGACAACGTCCTCAAAGATTGAGTTAGATGTCTCCTAGTTGACCTGAAGGTATTTCACAGCATTTTGAAAAGTAAAAAAGCAAGACACAGAGAAGTATTTGTATATTACATATCCCCATTTTTTAAATGGGGGGTGGGGAGAGCTTATCTTTGTGGATATTGAAGGTGAGGTATTATTTTAAAAGATTATTAGAGGATGGAAGAAGGTATGAAGTCTATCCTCCTGCAAGATTAGCTGCTTGGTGCTGGGGTGGAAGGGTCAAGCAAGGGTCAAAGTCTTTATAATTTTTTACCATAAATGACAAAAAAACGCTATGCTGTTTATGTAAAATGACACGTATAAGCTTGTGTGTGCCTGGATGTCTCTCTCTATATGTCTGTATACATACATACATCTGTCGACATACCTACCTACCAACCCATCTCTATCTACCTATCTACCTACCTACATCTGTCAAGAGCTGCCTATCTACAGAGAGCTGTTTGAGATTGGTCACCAGGGCGCCTGGGTGGCTCAGCTGGTTAAGTGACTACCTTCAGCTCAGGTCATGATCCCAGGGTCCTGGGATTGAGCCCCACATCGGGCTCCTTGCTCTGTGGGGAGCCTGCTTCTCCCTCGTCCTCTGCCGCTCTGCCTGCTTGTGCTCTCCCACTCTGTCAAATAAATAAAATCTTAAAAAATGAAATTATTAAAAAAAAAAAAAAAGATTGGTCATCAAAGTTATGGTGGTTATTTTGCCCAGGCACAGGGGAGAATCCTGGTGATTTATTTCTCCCTTATATGTCTTTCTCTTGTTTGAATGTTTACAATAACCAGGGATTACTTACATAATAAGAAAAAAGCAGGAACACTACAACACCCATGATACTTTCAACCTCTCTTTTATTTCCCGCCTCTAACCCCTACGTTTCCTTTAGGTCAGGCCCTTCCTCCCCGGTCCTGCGCACCAAGTCAGTTCAGGCTCTCACTGTCCCGGGCCCCTGCCCCTGTCTCTCCCCTCTCCAGCCAATCCTTCACGTGGCAGACAGAGGGACCCCGATGGACTGCCTATCTGTCTACGACACTCCCCCATCTGCACCTCTCCCAGGGCTGCTCAGAGCCTGAGGGGCGGTTCTTGGCCGGGTGTGCAGCCTATTCCCTGGCACGGCGTGGCTCTTCTCAACTGTGCGCACCTCCCTCTGCTCTTCTACTGCACCACGGGCAGAATGTATGCCCGGCCCTGACCACGTGCTCCTCCCCCCCCCCCGCCCCGCCCCTACTCTCCCACAGTCCTCCGGACACATCCTATTAAACCACTCATGGTTCTTTTTAATGATTTGTTTTCTCTTCCTCCCTCCCTCCCTACACTGGGAGGCAAGACTGTATCTTCAATGCCTTTACCAAATGAATAAATGTAACCAATGAATGAATGAATTTGTAAAAGTAAAGCAGTAAATATAAATGAGCGTCAACCACGTACAATGCCTGTATAAATGAACAAAGGCTGCAAAGTAAGTATTTTAAAGTTCATTTTTTTCCTTTTCCAGCAGTGGCTTGGGCCACTTTTTAACTTAACTGCCAGTAATTCAGTCAATGAATAATTTATATTCAAGTTACCAAACGTTAACTACACTTTCAATCCCTATAAAATGAAACAAGTCAGAAAGAAAGCCATTACCCCCTTCTTCAATAAAATAAGTTCAATACTGTTCTTCATTCCACGCCAGTTCTAGAAACAGCAACTCTCCCCCATAAAACACAGCCCAGCTGTGTGACTACTTACTGGAGTTGAGGAGGACCATGGCCTTGACACAGAGATACTCTTTGTGTTGGAGTTTTAACTCCCGGAACCTTGAAGTTGTTGCCAAGAGCATGTCGAAGATTTCCAGAATTCCTTCTACGCATTTCCCCTCATCCCTACAAAAGTTCATTTGGAAATTTAAGAAACATGCAGCACTAGGCAACCGTTAAAAGCAATAAGGAGTATTTTCTTGTTAATCTCAAATTTCATCTTGTACACCCTTTAACAAAATGGTAACGAAAGCACCTTCAACGATATGAAATTACTAGAATTATCTTCATATAAAGGGAACAGGGAACTTTCTCTAAATTCTAAAAGCAAACACTTGGAATAAATACTATTTAGGCAAAAACGTGCATTGAAAATACGCTTCCCTTCTACCCACTCACCAAATGTTTTAACGGAATACATTTCTGTTGATTGTTTTCTATCTAAACCATTTCAGCCAACCAGCCAGAGTTATAACACATATTACTAAAATGAGACATTCTATATTCCCCTCAGAAGATTCTGAAGCGCTAATGAGAGTTACCAGAGCAAATGCCCTAAGAAGAAACAACCCTTTACATCTAGGGCTTAACTCACTCCCCAGCAGTCATTTAGAAACCGGTGAGGCAACTAAGAGACGTTGAACATAACTTGAAAAAAGGCTAGTCTGATACACAAAGAAATCACAATTAGAGAAGACAGATTAGAAGGAGGAAAGGCAGGCTGAGGGGGAGACATGAACATTTTTCACTTGCCAAAGATTATTTTTAAGCAAAAGTTTTAGACAAACTTTGAACCATATAATCAAAATTTTTTTGAACATTCATAGAAATGAATTTTTATGCATACTTTTGAAGGAAATTACTTGAACTGTACTTAGAAAATACCAGCTTCAATTCACTCCAGCTAGACACACATTATTCTGCCTCACTGCCCCCCAAAAACCTTCTATTATCATCAGTCGTAGTCATTGGAAGCCCTTGACAAGCAGTTAGATGGTTTCTCCATGAAACTTCTGACACCTGCCATGAAGGATGAAGGGAAGCCTGGCAGCAGTGGGTGTCTGCGAGTTTCATCTTTAGTCTCCCCAGCAGTCCCTGAAGGGGACCTGAGATCTTCAGAGAACTGGCTGCTCCCCTCCTTCTTTCCCCCAGCCCCAAGCCAGGACATTTCCGATGATGGCGGCGGCTGGGGAAAGGGTCTCCGTGGAACTCAAGTGCACGGACACCAGTGGGAACCACCAAGCTGGGGCAGCCTTTGCCACTGGATTCTCTGTGAGGGGAGCAGCTTGCCAGGATCCTGTGTCCCACAGCATTCAGACCTCCCACAGACTCACCTACACAAAGCTACCAGCAAGCACACTGTGAGTTCCAAACAAACACGTTAGCTTCTGCAACGACCTGAGGCTTTCTGAAAATGCACAGGTTAAGTGATAAAACACCAATGCCACATAACCAAAGCACGGTGCTTGTGGACAATTAATTATTGAAATCTGTCATTGTTGGGCTTGAGGACATCGGACACCAAGAAAAGCTGGTTCTAAAATATCTTGGGGGGACGCCTGGGTGGCTCAGTTGGTTGGACGACTGCCTTCGGCTCAGGTCATGATCCCAGAGACCCGGGATCGAGTCCTGCATCGGGCTCCCAGCTCCACGGGGAGTCTGCCTCTCCCTCTGACCTTCTCCTCGCTCATGCTCTCTCACTGCCTCTCTCTCAAATAAATAAATAAAATCTTTAAAAAAATAAAAAAATAAAATAAAATATCTTGGGAGTTGGGAGGGGCACTTGGCTAGCTCAACCTGTAGAGCATGCGACTCTTGATCTCAGGGTTGCAAGTTCGAGCCCCCAATAGGTATAGAGATTACTTAAAAATAAAATCTCAAAAAAAAAAATAAAATCTCTGGGAATAAATTAAAAGCCCACCAAGTTCTGCATTGATTGTTTAATAGTTTGACTCTTTACTTTTCTGTGAGACTCAGTCAGAGGTGGGGTCATGTCACTCCCCAGATAGTCTAAGACCATTCATCTGAAATCAATCCTGTTTTGCAGAGGTTGCCTCTTATATCTAAAAATACATCCCTGCATGTTGAAATTTTGTATCATTTCCTCATTGAAATGCATGCTGTTTTATTTATTATAATTTTTTTTATTATGTTATGTTAGTCACCATACAGTACATCATTAGTTTTGGATGTAGTGGTCCACGATTCACTGTCTGCGTATAACACCCAGTGCTCCATGCAACCCGTGCCCCCCTTAATACCCACCACCAGGCTCACCCATCCCCTCACCCCTCTCCCCTCTCCAACCCTCAGTTTGTTTCCTGGAGCCCTTGGTCTCTCATGGTTTGTCTTCCCCTCTGATTTGCCCCCTTCATTTTTCCCTTCCTTCTCCTAATGTCCTCCATGCTATTCCTTATGTTCCACAAGTAAGTGAAACCATATGATAATTGTCTTTACAACATGTCATGTTGAATGCAGATTCATATTTTAAAAACGGAGGGAAAGTTTATATTCCAGAGCTTCCTAAGCCCTGAGAATTGCTACAACTCACAGTAATCAGAACATGTGTACCTCATGGAAAAAGTGAATCTCTAAACTAATTTTAAAGAACTAAGGCAGATCGCTTTTATTAGCAGCTGTGATAGCCAACCATTTCAGTCAAGGGGTGGCACGGTTAGGATATTTTTATTCAATTCACAGGCTGGGGAAACCAAATACATTTTTAGGAAATAAATGGGAAATACAGGAAATAAGGTATAATACCTCATAAATGATACCCTAATAAAATTCTGCCCAAAATGAGTTCTATAGAGGAAGGACTTTTAAATAATATATTAATGACATCTATTATACTTATTTCGTAACTATGGAATGAAATGGAATTTGGAATAAGAAATTAGGATAAGATTAAAAGATCCAGATTAAAGAGAGAGGACAGGGTGGCTTGGTGGTTTAAGCCGCTGCCTTCGGCTCAGGTCATGATATCAGGGTCCTGGAATTGAGCCCCACATCGGGCTCTCTGCTCAGTGGGGAGCCTCCTTCCCCCCCTCTCTCTCTGCCTGCCTCTCCACCTACTTGTGATCTCTGTCAAATAAATAAATAAAATCTTTGAAAAAAAAATAGAGAGAGAAGATATATGATTTGAATGTTAAAATACCGAAACAATCTATAATCAAACCAAACCACTCACAGAAGCTTACTTTTGCACATTTGTCCAGAAACTAGGGCTAAGCAAAAATAAAACAGTAAGTACAGCATGTGGAATGTCTAATTAGGTGCTAGCGACTACTTTATAAAAGAAAGTGATTCTGTTCTATACCAAGGACAAAATGTTGAATGAGTGAACGTTGCTCTGGGTGCACTATTTTGCACCTACATACATACCGCTGGCAGCACACATGTGGGTGTGTGTAGACCACACACAGTTCACTTCTGGGCAGGGGGAGGGCACTAGGGTTGGGGGGGGGATGAGCTCCTGGCTTAACACATGGAGAAGACTTAAATATTAAACTGGTATGAAAATTCCCTACATACAAAAAGGGAAATGAAAATTTTAAAGTGAAAATTCTTTGGGTGTCTTGAAAGTCAACGCACACGTCACTAACGGGAATGCAAACCCAGTACATTTACAGTATGATTCCATGGAATTCCATTAATGTCCACAATGGGGTCCAAGCCCAGATCCAAACGCCCTCTTTTTAATGATATGCAACATTAGACAGTTTCCTGCTGATGCCAAGGACATACATGTCTTAGCATCTATGAATTTTTTAAGCAAGCAAAAGCTCAGATTCTGTGGCAAATTCCCGCATGAATTTTTGACTCTAGTCGTTACTGAGAGAAGAATCACCTTGTTTAGAAATAAGCTGCGGTGACCGAAATTTCCTCTCATCCGGAGCAGGGTCAGGTTTTCTCACTACAGAAGCCTCAATAAGAATGAAGGACAACAGCAATTATTATCTCCATCTGCACAGTGAGCTAATTTAGTTGTATTCATACCTTCTACGGTCACACCACCACTGGATGGGACTGACAGGACAATCTGCCAAAAGACAGTGATTTTCAAGTACTGTGCAAATTATTTACTCATGTTGCGGAAAAACCTCATAATACTTCTTTATGATGTGTAATCTCCGACTTTTTGAATAAGGAACACTTGGAGCATTTTTGAATAGGCAACCCCTCCAGAAACACATGTTCACATAAAACAATATTCATCTGTATCATACGTGCACGAAGGAACTGAACTATCTTAGACTTGAAATTCTTGACTTCATCAAGTTTATGTGTTGGCAATACCAGAGATTGCAAGAAAAAATAACCATGACAGGTACCAAAAATGCCCGCTCAATGTCAAGGCACTTAAAATTGCAGAGACTCCAATACTCAGATATATACATCTGTATGTCTTACGACACGATACTTTCAAATATTTATAGAGTAACGGGAGGGGGGTCTGGATGGCTCAGTCAGTTAAGTATCCAACTCTTGATTTCGGCTCCGGTAGGGATCTCAGAGTCATAGGATTAGGCCCCGCGTCGGGTTCCACACTCTGCATGGAGTCTCCTTGTCCCTTTCTCTCTGCTCCTTCCCCTGTGCTCTCTCTCAACTAAGTAAATAAATAATTAAAATCTTTAAAAAGGACTGAGAGTCTATTAAAATAATTTGTAAGAAAAATTACTTTTTTTCTTCTATTACTTAACCAAAAGGTAGGCCTAACGTTTGTCCAGGATGTGTGTCCATTTACAGTAACTTAAACTTACAGGAATTAAAGAACCCAAACAAAGAAGAGACTTAATTCTAATAAAAACCAGGAATGAAAGAGTCATTGAACATAAACATTAATGTGGCATCAATTTAGAGTCAAGACAAAAAATAAAGTAACTTAATTCTAGTGTCTGCAAATGTATTGATTCATCAAGGGATGAAACTTCTTCCTAGTACTAAGTTCTAAGAGAATTGTGTGTGTGGGGGGGGCTTCATTTGAACACCAAGTGGAACATAATGAGTGAATGAATGAGAGTAATGGCTTGGCCAGGTGCTGGCTTTTCAGCCTGCCTTGCAACACAGATCTGGATCTTTGATGAAAGCAAGAGGAGTAGGTTTGTGAAGTGGGCAGAGAGTAAAATAGAGTTGTTCTAAGATAAAAGAATAATGTAGAAAGTCACTTTTCCTTTTAGCCTCTTCTACTTTCCCCTCCCAGTTCTCTATCCCACTGAGAGGCATGTCCTGTCATACAGGGAACTACTGTTATAGTAAGAACATGGACTTCACAGCCCCCAAGTCCAGATCCACTACTTACTACTCTCTACCTGCAGGCAAATTACCCAACCCCAACATTTCCATATCTGAAGAATAGGGATAACGGCACCAACTCAGAAAGGGCGGTTACGATGATAAAATGAGTTAACACATCAAGTTCTTAAGATGGTGCCTGGCACATACAAGCCAATAATTTGGCTATTCTGATGGCTACTGAAGGGTCTGGACTTCCAGAACCACCTTCTATGGTTTAACATCTGGGTTTGCTCCCTCCCGAGCCACAGCCCAAGCTCCAGCTATTGCCAAAGGCCCTGCTCTCCACCAAAACACCTACGTTACTTAGAACAGTGCTCATTGTCAATGTTGTCATCCAGGACAATGGACAGAATGGATCCGAAAACCTTGGGGGTATCACTTTTTATCTGTGTAATATGTGCAAAGGGGTCTTCTGATGATCCAAGGAGGTGATACCAGGGATTGGGCGCAGATGCTCTCGAACCGTATAATGGCATCCTTCTACTCCGTGCACAGAATCAAATGTGACTGGACATCCTACTTGAGAACTTTTTTAAGATAAGGAATGTGGAACTCAATTTCCATCAAGATTTTCAACCTGCTCAAATGTCTAACAAGAAAGAGTTCTATATTTTGAACTAAAATTTTGAGTGTTGTCTATTCTAGCTTTTCCTCCATGAACAGTTCACCTGAGTCAATTAAAAATGGGTTCCTTTCCTGTGCCATCTTTAAAAGAAAACAAAATGTAATTGAGTGACGGCACTGGCACTATGATTCCCCAATTTTCATTACCTTTCACTGGTTTTAATAACCGTTCCTTCCACTGCGATTGTCAATAGTGCTACAGAGTATGTGCACTTACCAGTCAAAGCACAGTAAAATAAGCCTGCAGATTTGTAAGAATCTTATCACCTGTCTAGACAGAGACAGACATGGTCCCTATAAGTGGAAACTGAACAGCAGGACAATTCAAAATTATAAACTGAAAATGCAATTTTTAACACAGACAAATCTGTGTTCAAATTGTACATTTTAACCTGTTGACTTATTAGACATGTGTGACTTGTACATTTAGGGGCCACCTAGTGTACAAGATACAGGCCCTGCTCTGGCCTGTAAAGGCCGCCGCACCACGGCTAAAAATGAGGCACAGGACACTGAACCCTGGGACCCATGCTCTCCTTCCCCAGCTTTTGACCTTGGGAAGGAGCTCACGATTTTATCAACCTCTTAGTTCCCCCTTTAGGTGTGAGATTTTAATTGCGGCTCCCAGGATTCAAACAGGTCAGAGAAGAAACACGATGTCTTTTTTCTCACCTGTCCAGAACGAGGTCGGGGGCAAAGATGAGCTTGCCCGGGTGGTCAATGGAGCGCCACATCAGCCCCACCATTAGGACCTCCATCCAGCAGCTCTCCAGGAGGCGCACTTGGTCATAGAGACTGAGCTCCACAAAGCCTGAGGAAAGCAAGAGGCTATGAGACATACCCATTCTCCTCCTCAATTCCCTGTTTCTGTGAAAACAGAAGGGCAAGGTTTAACAAGCTATTGAAAACACAAGGAATACAAGGAAACACTCAATATTTTAAAGATGTGGTTAAAATGCTGACCTAAGGAAGGAAATTCTGAACTCAGGGTAGGCAGTCTCACACTGTCCAGCCTTGGAGACCTTCTAGGGATGAATCTATTCCATTTAAAATTTATAAAGGATGGTTACCCGGGCTTATAGCTCCCCAGACAAATGCTAGGGATGAATAGAAAGCTGAAACAGATCGTTTTTAGTTACATTTTAAAAATTCCTCTGCACTGGGACGCCTGGGTGGCTCAGTTGGTTAAACGGCTGCCTTCAGCTCAGGTCATGATCCCAGCGTCCTGGGATCGAGTCCCACATCGGGCTCCTTGCTCGGCAGGGAGCCTGCTTCTCCCTCTGCCTGCCTCTCTGTCTTCCTGTGCTCGCTCACTCTCTCTCCCTCTCTCTCTGACAAATAAATAAATTTTTAAAAAAATTTTTTTTAATTTAAAATAAATAAATAAATAAATAAAAATAAAAATTCCTCTGCACTGCTGAGAAAGATAAGAGTCAGCTGCCAGCCAGAGGCTGCCTGTCTGACCCCACCAAGGGGGGCTGGGAGGGGGAGAGGGGCTGGGATGAGGGGAGGGGCGTGCAGGACACGCAGAGAGGCCAGCACCAGCCCCTGCAGAAAGTCAAGGCTTCAAATGAAAGAGATCTCCGATTGCTTAAAATTTCAGTGTTAGAATCATTCTTCTGAGTAGGAGTGCTGTCTCTAGGCTACTCTGTCCTGAAAAGCAAATGTAACAACTGAAGCGGGTCCCAAGAGCTTGAAAGCCTAACAACATGGATTGGTCCAAACATCGGAAAGAAACAGGGGATCTCGAGGGAGGTGAGCACTTTCAAAGCGAAGCAAAGCGGAGATCACTGGTGCTTCCTCCACAAGCATGATGAGAAGAGAAGGCCGGGTAATATAAAAACTAACCAAACACACAGCCCAGGAGTGCAGCAGACTCTAGTTATGACCCCGGCTCAGCCTCATCCTAGCTAGTTACGGAATCTCCTTTTAAGGCAATTTTGTTACAGAAAAAAGGGGAGTAACAAGACTACCCTCCGAGAATGCCTGCAGATAATCTCTTCCAGCATCCTTGTTTTACAGATGAGGGGACCACAGCTCGGCTCGGGAAGCACACGCGGTTCAAGCCCGTGAGTAATATAATGCCGGTGTGCGCAAAGGAGAGCTGAATGGAGGGAATCACGAATGGCAAGACGGCTCAGTCCTCCTCCAAAACTGCACCTTGTCCTAACACGCGTACATGTGCCAATCTCACCTGCGGTTACAGACAATAAGACTGCCCACGGGACATTAGGCTTCTTATATTTGCAGATATTCAACAAGATCAAGGTTAGGTGATATTTTACTTTTTTTTTTTTTTTTAATTTTGGAACATGGCAACACCCACTAAGAGAGGAAAGAAAAATCACACCTTTAGACTATGCCTAAATTTCCTGAAAATTTTTTTTACAACACCAGGCTTGAAGAAGGACTAAAGCAGCTCAGGAATTCATTTTTGTTAAGGCACAAAGAAGCTACATGGTTTTCAATGATTGTTAATTTCACCACCACTCTCCACGTGGGGTCCCGAAAACAGCATTTGGCATACACGTAGCAGGACAGCTAGAGGAAGACCCATCAGTATTCTCTCCTATGAAAGGAGCAGGGAAAATAACAGAATTCCAGCTAAGGGGAAGATCTAGACTATCAAAACAAAACTAGACACCAGGAGATCCTCAGGAAGCTCAGAAGGATTGGGCACAAGTCAACAAATGACCCAGAGATACTATTACACCAGGCCTGGGTTCCCACATCTCTTTACCCCCAACCCCCCCTCACTGAGCTTCTCAGCAGCTCCCAGACTTTACACTTGGCCTAAAGCGGTTGCAGCCTGCCAGGCCATGGGAACTGTCCCTAGTGGCTCAGAACCTGAAGTGAAGCGTCATTTCCTAGATGACCGTAAATATGGAGAAGCTCTGTTGGGGGATGGGCTGCTGCCATTCTGTGTTAGAATTCTAGATTTACTTCCACAGAAACACCAGTTCAAATGATAATGAGGTGATAATTGTAGCACAATGCAGTGTTTCAGGTATTTATCACAAGCTGGCCTGCCCCTAGAATTTCTTGCCCAAATGGCCACTTTCAACCCACTTCCAGAGCCTGGGTGGGTTTTTTCCTTGGACCCACCCTCTCAGACCACATCTCAACATGAGGTGTCCAACAGGCTAGTATGGGTAGGAGATGTGGCCGCGGAGGATAGGGTGTGGACAAGGAAGAAAGAACATATTTAAGATTATAAATCAAGCTGTCAAACTGTTACACACCCAGACATCATTTGTAAACCTCCATTTGGTGCTCTTGCCCTACAAATGTCAGGGGCAGGCCTTTCTACCATAAATGAAGAGCTAACATCCAGAAAGCCCTACCTGGAATTTTCTTGGCCCAGCCAATCATGTGCACCAGCTCCTTGTCAGCCAGCTTGGTCAGGGACATCATCATGGAGGCCTCGGTGAAGGGCGTGCTGGGGCGGCTCACGAGCACATGGGGCGGCTCTGCCTCCAGGAGCGTGAGCACCAGCTGCTCCGGGCTCAGGGCGCTCAGCAGCAGCTCCTTCACTCGGGTCACATGTCCGCCATTTTTCTTGGCTTTGCTCAGGCAGTGCAGCTGCTCATCGGAACTTTTCTGCCTTCGCATAACACGGTACCCACACCTTTCTCTCCGGGAGCCTAAACCGGAGAGATGATAACACAGTAGTCTCCCGTGGTTTCCCCAACCCAACACTCAAGTTCCCTGAGTCGCCAGGGCAAGAGTGAGGTAATGACCTGGGTCCAGCCTCACAATGTGTGTTAGAACAGAAGACTGACTTATTTCCTGGAACCCGTGGGGCAAGTACCAAAGATTATTACATTTGTGTCTATTTTAACAAAGTCAAAATACAACATTTTAGGAACAATAGCCCAAATGAACTTAAACTCTCCATTTCAAGATCACCTATGGATACTAAATCTGGAAGAGATTATTTCTCTTTTAAAGAGCGCTGACATACCTCAGTTTCCAAACCACAGAATTAGGAATATTCTTTTTTTTTTTTTAAAGATTTTATTTATTTATTTGACAGATCACAAGTAGGCAGAGCAGCAGGGCGGAAGCAGGCTCCCTGCTGAGCAGGGAGCCCGATGCGGGGCTCGATCCCAGGACCCTGAGATCATGACCTGAGCAAAGGCAGAGGCTTTAACCCACTGGGCCACCCAGGCACCCCTAGGAATATTCTTGAGACCAAAGATGGGGAAAAGTTAGGAACTGAATATTGATATTTCCAAACAGTTATCAAATAATATACTCTTATAATACATTCTTAAAATGTTTATATGCACATATATGTTTACACATACATGAGCACATATGTATTCTTTTCACATATTTGCACAAATATATTTCAAGTAATAATTTTTTAAAAATTTATTTGACAGAGAGAGAGACAGTGAGAGAGGGAACACAAACAGAGGGAGTGGGAGGGGGAGAAGTTGCCTTCCCACTGAGCAGGGAGCCCAATGCAGGGCTCAATCCCAGTGATACCATGACCCTGGTATCATGACCTGAGCCAAAGGCAGATGCTTAATGACTGAGCCACCCAGGTGCCCCTTCAAGTGATAAATTTTTTAAAAATCTGAAAAATATATGGGCGCCTGGGTGGCTCAGTGGGTTAAGCCGCTGCCTTCGGCTCGGGTCGTGATCCCAGGGTCCTGGGATCGAGTCCCGCATCGGGCTCTCTGCTCAGCAGGGAGCCTGCTTCCCCCTCTCTCTCTCTGCCTGCCTCTCTGTCTATTGTGATCTCTCTCTGTCAAATAAATAAATAAAATCTTAAAAAAAAATCTGAAAAATATAGAAGAGCACAAATTTTGGTATAAATCCTTTCAGTTTTATGTTTTACTTTTCCATATTTTATATGCAAAATTTGGGTCACATTCTATATACATTATTTTTAACCTTTTTGACTAAAAATGTATCATTGTACAATTTAAAAATCTATGCAGCATTCTGTTTTATGAAGATAGCATCATTTTATCTAAAGTGTCCCCGTTGGGGCACCTGGGTGGCTCAGTGGGTTAAAGCCTCTGCCTTAGGCTCAAGTCATGATCCCAGGGTCCTGGGATAGAGCCCCACATCGGGCTCTCTACTCAGCATGGAGCCTGCTTCCCTGCCTCTCTGCCTACTTGTGATTTCTGTCAAATAAAATAATAATAATAATAATAATAAAGTGTCCCCTGTCAATGGAAATCTAGGTTAGTCCTAATTTCTTTGCTGATACTCATAGTACAATGAAAATGCATCTTTGTAAACACATCTAATTCACTCACAAAAATAAACTCAAAGAAGTCAAGCTGCCAAACCAAGGAATATACACACTTAAGATTTTGATATATTAATAGGTTATCTTCTAAAACTATTTTAAAATTGATAATACAGACAATACTTTAAGGAGCTTCCTATTTTCTCATAACACCATTGGGCAATAAAAGTCATTTCTAGGGGTGCCTCAGTGCGTTAAGCCTCTGCCTTCGGCTCAGGTCATGATCTCAGGGTCCTGGGATTGAGCCCTGCATTGGGCTCTCTGCTCAGCAGGGAGCCTGCTTCTCCCCTGCCCCCACCGCCTGCCTCTGCCTACTTGTGATATCTGCTAAATA
The DNA here is from genome assembly GCA_004024625.1 of Mellivora capensis. Lineage (NCBI taxonomy): Eukaryota > Metazoa > Chordata > Mammalia > Carnivora > Mustelidae > Mellivora > Mellivora capensis. Next base: position 88,139 of record PISX010003143.1, on the reverse strand, counting down.
CATAAATAAAATCTTTTTTAAAAAGTCATTTCTAGGGGCGCCTGGGTGGCTCAGTGGGTTAAAGACTCTGCCTTCAGCTCGGGTCATGATCTCGGGGTCCTGGGATCGAGCCCCGCATCGGGCTCTCTGCTCAGCGGGGAGCCTGCTTCCCTTCCTCTCTCTCTGCCTCTCTGCCTACTTGTGATCTCTGTCAAATAAATAAATTTTTAAAAAATCTAAAAAAAAGTCTTAAAAAAAAAGTCACTTCTAATCTTTGCTAATCTTTGCTAATCTGACAAGTGACTAAACAATCTCATTTTACTTTGTATTCTTTTAATTAGTAGTGAGGTTGACTAATGTATTTGCCATACTTTGTATTTATTTTACTGGTATATCACCTATTTGTTTCTTTTCCCCTTTTCCTGCCTAATTATCTATAAAGTTTATCTAATAACTACAGATAACTTTTGTTATATGCCATATTTGTCTCATTATATAGCTTTTAACTTTATTCATGGTATCTGCTGTCCTAGAAGGTTTAGTGCACAGTCAAATCTGTCTTTTGTTTCACATCAAGATATACAAATATTTACTTGTATCTTCTTTAAGCACTTTTGGGGTTCAAATCTATTTGGAATTTTATGTATGTTTGTATCATGTCATATTGATATTTCATGTTATATTTTTCAAATGGATGTATAATTTTCTCTGTATCACTTATTGCCCAAGGTTTTCCCACTGATTTTTATAAATATATATAAAAGTATCTTCTTCCAGGACACCTGGGAGGCTCAGGCAGTTAAGTGTCCAACTCTTGATCTCAGCTCAGGACTTGATCTCAGAGTGGTGAGTTCAAGTTCTGCATTGAAAAAGTATCTTCTTCTGGATTTTCTCCTCTTTCATATATACACATATATGTGTATATGTATATGTGTGTGTGTGTGAGTGTGTGTGTGTGTGTGTGTGTGTTTATTCCTGTGCTGGTATCAATATATTTTAATTACCATTGGCTTATGAGTCAGAAATACAATGGGATAGATCTTTAAGATGGTGTGGGGAGGGAGAAACCTTCAATTTAGAATTGTAGTCCCAGCTAAACTATCATTCAAGAGTGACAATAAATTAAAGACATTTGAATTAAGCAAAGATTTAAAAGATATGCCCTTTTGAAAAATTACTGTTATTTGGGATGGAGAAAAATGAACCCAAGAGAAGCAATGAAATTCAAGATGCAATGGTAAGAAAATAAATTGATAAGCATGAGAGGAAACCTAATAAACATAGAATGAATAAAGTAATAATTTTTGGAGGTACAGAAATAAAGTAGAACCAAATACTGGGTAATGATAAGATGAAAAGTGAGTAGATCCTTAATTTGGAAAGAGACATATCTATTAGAGTGGCATGAATTCTCAAATTAATCAAGGAGGCATTGCTAAAGGGCGCCTGGGTGGCTCAGTGGGTTAAAGCCTCTGCCTTCGGCTCAGGTCATGATTCCAGAGTCCTGGGATCAAGCCCTGCATCAGGCTCTCTGCTCAGCGGGGAGCCTGCTTCCTCCTCTCTCTCTGCCTGCCTACTTGTGATCTCTGTCAAATAAATAAATAAAATCTTAAAAAAAAAAAAAAGAATGCATTGCTAAAATAGAATTGTCACTAAAATAATTGAAACCACATGTATGATCTCCAAACTAGCAAAAGAGGAGAAATAAGAAAACGGGATCAATTCCAAAAAGGAAAAAAGAAAATATATGATGAAATTGTTAAAATCCTATAATAAGATGACAGAAATGAATTCAAATATCAATGATCACATTAAACATAAATAGAATAAATTCATCAATTAAGAGCAACTCTGAGATCACATTTTTTTAATCTAAACATAGACTGGTTGTAAGGGATACATTTAACGTATAGAAAAAATGAAAATAAAGGGATAGAAAAAGATAATGGGCAAAAAATTAATCAAATAAATCAGTTACTCTATCAATATCAGACACTATAAACCTTAAAAATCATTATTAAGTCCTCATTGGATTACAAAAGGAAGATAATTCTAAACCCATAAACATCAAAGCAAGAAAACAAGCTACAAACATAACGGCAAAAAATTACTAAAAGAAATGGAGAAATTGACAAATACATTATTATAATGCAAATTTTAATGTATCTTTCTCAGCAACTGATAGAGTAAACAATTAGGGGGAAAGGCAGAATACAAAACATTGGAATTGTACAATTCACAAGCTTGAGCTATAAAAAGTCATGGAATTTGCAGAAATTATCACATACTATGTCATGAATAAAATTTTAACTAAAATTGATTATCATACAGATCATACTCTTTGATCACAAAAAATACAACTTCCAAGCTCCAAAGTTTGGCACAAAAATATTTCTAAAAATCCATTGGCTAAAGACAAAGATACAAAATGAAAATTAAGAAAGACATAAGTTAGGATGTCATTAGCATGGATACAACTTTTATATGCGTCCCTCCCCCCGCAAAAAATAATAAAACAAAAAACTAAAAGTTATATCTGCAAAATGCCTAGTTCCTATATTCCCATCATTGGGAATGTCTGTTCACTAAAGTGTTTGTTCACTAAATTCAGTTGTCCACATTTTTAAAAAGAAATATTAGTTAGGAGGTATGAGTACATTTAAAATTACTTGCTCCCAAGAAAATTTATCTGAATTTCTTCTTATCCTTGGTTAATCAAAGTAGAAGGAAGGGCTCTATCTATCTAGAGATGATTAAATCAAACTCTTTACTGAAAGAACTAAAAGCCTAAAGTATAATTCATTTTATTAGTAATCAGATAGAGAGCTTTAGGTATTATTTAAGATTAATTATACCCCCAGGGTAAAATGGAACAAAATGTTTGGTTTAAGAAAGCACCTTTCTGATCACACATCTTCTTATAGAGTGTATGAGGAAAAGGAGTTTACAAAACAGGTTTACATACAAAGAGAAAGGTTTGATTCCATGCACTCAAAATTTGTCTGACCAACTTGCACTTATAACGCCCTATATACTGGGCCCTGTACTGAGTCCTAGGGATTCTAATATCAATAAAATAAAGCCTTTGGCAGGGAACTCACTGTTTTCTACCAAGAACATTTCTAGTGTCATGGCTTTCCCAATATAATATTGGCAGAGTCACCCGGAGTGCCTCTGAGCAAGCCTGAAGGGGAACGCCACCAAACAGGAGTGCTCCATATTAGAAAGTGATAAATAGCACCCCCCCCCCAAAAAGAGGATAATGGTGATGACAATGACAACAAAAATGGTAATAATGGTAAATGATAACAATGAGAGCTAACACATGGGAAAGCTTCTACATGTCAAACATTGTGTATTGTATATAGATTATTTCATTCCAAAAACTACCCTAGACGGCACGTGCTATTATCATTTCCAGGACACAGAGGAGGAACCGGGCCCAAGAGAGCTCAACTAACCTGCCAGGGGTGGAAAAGCTTGAAAACAGTGAAGGCAGCATATAAACTCAAGCAGTTGTCTGAATCCACAGCTGGTGCTTTTACTACTTTATACTACCTCCCTATCAAGCCCCTTTCATGTGTACATACGGCAGATGATCAAGAGACGGCATCTGAAAGATGTGGATTTATTCTCACAACACAGAAATACAGATCAGATGTGGCTATTCCGATTGTTCTCCTGGCTATCTACGTTTCAGTGTATCCTTATAATGAAGCCTTATCCCTCAAGTTGGTCTGGGTGAGCACTCTCCCACCATTTAATCCATCATATTAATATTTCCATAGAAAACACAAGATTGGTGCAGAAGAAGGTGATAACAGAGAGACAATTTCTAAAGAGGGGAGTGAAATGATGCAGGAGGATCCAGGATGGGAGGGAGGGAGGTTCCTAATCTTCTAAGACCAGAGAGAAGAAAGAATATGAATGGAGGACTTACTGAGAGGGGAGACAAGAAGAGTGCTGGGAAAGAAGGGAGGCATGGTTAAGAAAATTCACTCTTAATGGTCAGTAAAGGGTTAAATATCCAACTGCTTACATATCAACCCATCTCATTCTTTCTGCAATCTCCAAAGATAATAAAATATTTTTTTCTTAGACAGCCCTACCTAATTTCCTTTTGGCCAAATTCAATGACCCTTTCTCTTGTTCTCTTTTCCATGAAAGATTTTTTTTCCAGTTTTATTGAGAAATAATTGCCATATATCACTGTGTAAGTTTAAGATGTATAGCATAATGGTTTGGCTTACATAAACTGTGAGGGGATTACCACAGTAAGTTCAGTTAGGATCCATCATCTCATATAGATAAAGAGAGAAAGGCAAGAAGAAAGAAAGAGAGAGACAAAAGAAAGTGAAAGATTTTTTTCTCTTAGAACTCTTAGAATTTACTCTTAATAACTTTCATGTATTTCCCACAGCATGTTAATTACAGTCATCGTGCCATACGTTACACTGCTAGTACATATTTATCTTGTAACTGGAAGTTTGCACCCTTGACCACTTTTCTCTAATTCCCTCTCCCCACAACACCCTGCCTCTGGTAACCACAAATCCAATATCTTTTCCTAGGAGTTTGGGTTTTTTTTGTTTGTTTGTTTGTTTTAGATTCCACATGTAAGTGAGATCATACAGTATGTGTCTTTCTCTGCCTTACTTCCCTTAGCATAATGCCCTCACGGTCCAGCCATGTTGTCACATATGGCAGGATTTCTTTGGGGTTTTTTTTAATGGCTGGATAACGTTCCATTTTTACACACACACACACATCAACTTCTTTATCCATTCACCCGTCAATGGACGCTTAGGTTTTCCCCATGTCTTGGCTACTATAGATAATGCTGCTATGAACGGGGTGGGCGGGGCCAAATATCTTTTTGAGTGAGTGTCATGAAAGTTTTTTTTTTAACTACACCTTTATACTCTGCCTACGCAAAACTGTATTGCATTAAAACTTTTCATAATTTATATGAGTTTTCGAAGAGGAAGAAAGAAAGGAAGGAAAACTAAAATTTAGCTGCAAATACTGTGCTAGGTCTTTATGTCTTTCTTCACATGCATTCCTCATAAAACTCAGTGAAACAGGTATCTTCTTTTCAGAGATAAGAAAACCGAGGGCCTGGGGCACCTGGGTGGCTCAGTGGGTTAAGCCTCTGCCTTCGGCTCAGGTCATGATCTCAGGGTCCTGGAATCGAGCCCCGCATTGGGCTCTCTGCTAAGCTGGGAGCCTGCTTCCTCCTCTCTCTCTGCCTGCCTCTCTGCCTACTTGTCATCTCTCTCTCTCTTTCAAATAAATAAATAAAATCTTTTAAAAAAAAAAGAAAACCGAGGGCCAGAAAGGTTAAGTTTGAACATAGTCACAGTTCACAAGTAATGAGACAAAAAATGAGTTTTGGTCTTTGGGGGTCCTGTCCTTTTGTTCTTCCCGCCACATACACTGCCCCCTGCAAGTGGATTATGCAGGTGCTCCTGCCCTGGTCCCAAACCACCAGGGCTACTGCTAGCTGTCCAACAGACCCTAGGACAGTAACAGCATTCTTATGCTAAGACTAAACTATAAATCACCTTTTAAAAAAATACATTCACCTTAAAATGTGAAACATCAATTTGCAATCTTTTGTCAAAGGGCCAAGGCTTTCTCCTTCAGTACCACCGCCAACTAAATCACGAGTGCATTTCCTACATACGCCACATCTGTGATACACTGTCTCTGAATTTTCAATTTCAGCTTTGTTAAAACAGAGCAAGAACTTGGGCACTCATAAAGCAATCCAAATTCAGAATTTTTCTAGGTTCATGACCCCTCCCCCCAATCTCACTCATACCTAACTCAATAGCTACTAGTTCTTTACAGTTTGGGGGGTATTTTTTAATGCAAGCACTACACCCAACATGGGTTTTGAACTCATGACCCCAAGATCAAGAGTCAGCTAGCTGGCCAGGTACCCCTCCTTTACAGTTTTATCCAAAGCTTTCAAAGAAGTGACTGTCTTGGGGCACCTGGATGGCTCAGTCGGTCGAGCATCTGCCTTAGGCTCAGGTGATGATCCCAGTGTGCTGGGATCGAGCCCCACACTGGGCTCCCTGCTTAGTGGGGAGCCTGCCTCTCCCTCTGCCTCTCGCCCTGCTCGTGCACTCTCTCTCTCTCTCTCTCTCAAATAAATTTTTTTAAAAAGAGAAATGATTGTCTTTTCCTACTCATATTTCATATGGTTGCATACATTCTAATTAAATTATATAATTTGACAGTTACAGAAAGTAAAAACAGGTTTTAGAAGAAGCTCACCGGTTACCGATAAAGGTTATAACTGAAGCAGGGGGGAACAGAAATGCTCAAATATTTTAGAGAGTAACCAGTACACACTGGGAGGTCATGGGCACTGGCAGGGTATTTTACAAAGAAAACAAAACATCAGTGATTCTCGGAAGCCAGAGAAGTGTGATCAAATAAGAGAACTTCTGCTCTACAGGATATAGCTGGATGAGATGTCCTACCTATTATACACATTTTTTAAAAAAGGACAGAGAATGTTCAAAAGGCAGAGCTCCTAAGAGACTGTCCGGGAGAAAAGAGACTCTTGTTTCAAAATTTTCAAATAGTTACAAAGAGAGAAATTACAACTAACCACAGGCAAAATACTGACTAGCAGAGTCAGGCAGAGCTGATGTGAGTGCACATGAACCAGCAAGTGTGTACAGACGAATGAATCAAAGAGAGGATGTAATCTCAAAGAGAGCAGGATGTAAGCATTCTTGTCAGCTGTTATTCTTCTGTGCCCATTTTTCTTTGTTTCTCATGGATGTATGCATCTATGCATGGACACACACACACACGTACGTTTATTCATAGATATGCATACATACCATCATAACAGAATCCCCCTATGTGCTTTCCAGAGTTCTACATGTTTGACTCCTCCATAGATCTTCTCTAGAAAGCTAATAGGGATGGGCATGATTCTTTCCCCTAGCTATCCAAGTAACCCACCAGATAGTCTACTTTCTTGTCACAGCTTTCACTGTGAACATTTATCAGAACTTTCTCCTTAGACTTCTCAAGGCCTGAGGCAGATGGTCATCCAAACCATTTGCGTACTTCAGTAGCCAGAGCTCTCGAATCATGCAGTAGCCTATTGTGTTGTCAGGCCACTTAATTGTAGAAAGGTCTTCCCTACACAGACCTGTACCCCTGGGGCTAACAATACATTATATGTTAATTTAAAAAAAAGAAGAAGAAGAAAGAAAGGTCTTCCCTACATTTGGGCCAAAATATGCCTCCTGTAACCTGTTCCTGTTTACCTCAGCTCCGTCCCCCGCACTTACAGGGAACAAATCAATGCCCCTTCCAAAGGGACAGTATACACATACTTGAAGATAATGACCAAGTCCTAAATCTCCTCTCGTGCAGGCTACCTGTCCCCAGTCCCTCTGCCTGTCCTGTCTGACAGAGCTGTCAGCGTGGCCCACATGTGATGAAAGGGGAAGCGAAAACTCACCACACTTCACCATCCCCACTTCATAGCACTTCCGGAGCCGGCAGGCCTGGCAGCTTTTGCGCCGATTCTTATCTATTGTACATTGATTTGTAGCTGGGCAAATGTAATCATTATGTCCTACAGCAGAGGGGGGGAAAAAGCAGGCTATTATTACAATATTGTGATTAAATATCTTCCTGGTCAACAACACTGATAATGCTACTCAGCTAAGAGGTAGGCGACATCTTCTTAATGACAGGTACAGGCATAATGGCCGAAGTATGGCCTCATAAGTGTCTTGTTGGTGAGTCAAGAAAACATAGGAATATTTGAATATCTTAACTCTTTGTCTAATAGGCTATTCTCCACATGTTCTTCGAATTCTTAAGAGATACATTAGAAATAGTCTCCTTCACAGGGCGCCTGGGTGGCTCAGTGAGTTAAGCCTCTGCCTTCGGCTCAGGTCATGATCTCAGGGTCCTGGGATCAAGCCCCACATCGGGCTCTCTGCTCAGCAGGGAGCCTGCTTCCTCCTCTCTCTCTCTCCCTGCCTCTCTGCCTACTTGTGATCTCTCGCTGTCAAATAAATAAATAAAATCTTAAAAAAAAAAAAAAAAAGGAATAGTCTCCTTCAAACCATTAGACTCTTAATCTCACAAACAAACTGAGGGTTCCCGGGGGGAGGGGGATAGGTAGAGGGTGGTGGAGTTATGGACATTGGGGAAGGTATATGCTATGGTGAGTGCTGTGAAATGTGTAAACCTGGCAATTCACAGACCTGTACCCCTGGGGTTAATAATACATTGTATGTTAATAAAAAAATAAAAAATTATTTTTTAAAATGGTCTCCTTTGGACATGGAAAGTAAGACAGTTGCCTGAAATTGGTGTGGCAAAAAACAATCTCCTCAAGAACAGGACTTGTGCCTCAGTTACCAAGTTCAACTGCTTATATTCTTTCATGTATATCCCTCTTCAGAACTTAACATGGTATTTTTAAGGGAATTCAGTCAAACAAGAGAATAAAAGTAATCAATAAGAGGACAAAGAAATGAGCGACCTGAAGAACCAAAAGATCTGCCACTTGAGGCTCGTGGTGATTACTGTTCTCAATTCCCCCACTGCCTCCCTCAGCCCTGTGACCTCACAGTGCACCCGAATGGGCAGAGTGTGCTTGCCCACCGACTGATGTTGAGCTTGGCCACGAAACTTGCTTTAACCAGTGGCATGTTAGTAGACGGAATATTCCAACAGTCTGGCTTGGCTTCTTGAGCTCCCAAGGAAAAAAAAAATGCTCCAGGTAGCTGCCAGTCCAAGGAGAATGTGGAAACAGATGAACTTGATCCAGAGCCAAACTTTGAGAAGTAGAGCCACCCTCCCCGACCCCCGGACAAAAAACCATAGTTCCATGATTGGACCAGAAGTAAATTTTATAATTCTCTTCCACTTTAGGTAGATTCCAGTAACACCTTTTCAACCAAACACAAACAAATTCAATTGTTTGTGACTTTACCACCATTCCCTGAGCTAGCCTGGGTGGCAGCCAAGGTGTAGACTGCACAGTTCTAGAAACAGGAAGACAGCTTACCCCCAAGATGCAAAAATCATGTTCAAGTGACCTTCATACTTCCATGTACAGGAAACCCGGCATGCCAACATTTTTGACTGCCTACTGATTTCCAGATGCTTTATCATTTCATGTAATTCTATAACTGCCCTAGAAAGAGCTAGGATTCCCATTTTTCAAAAGAAAACACATTAGCTTGATTCAATAAGCTCCTTAAGGTCATGGTTTTAGTTTTCCATGCTGTATAATAAATTTCTACAAACCTATAAGCTTAAAACCAAATGAATTTATTATCTTGTTTCCGTGAGTCAATGTGGCTTGACTTGACAAGCCACATTGACAGTCTTGTTTCCATGAGTCCATGAGTTCCATGAGCCACCCAGGCACAGGTACACCTGGGTGGCTCAGTCGGGGTTAAGGATCTACCTTGGGCTCTAGTCATGATCCCAGAGTCCTGGAATCAAGTCCCCGCATTGGGCTCCTTGCTCAGCGGGGAGCCTGCTTCTCCCTCTTCCTTCACAGCTCCCCCTGCTTATGCTCTCTCCCTGACAAATAAATAAATAAAAGAATAATACATGATGTCATCCTTTTTAGTTTTATAAAGAGGTTTATAACAATAAGCATTTAAGGGACTAGAGGTTTTTTTTTTCCCCTCAGAGTTTATTTTAAAAGATCATTTTACTTAAAAAAATCAGAAAACACAATGTTATGAACACACTAAATAAAAACAGCCTAGAAAATATCTTATGCAAGAAGGTCAGGGTAACTGAATTCACTTCTGACACACACACAGTCCTCCTCAAACTACATGACCTACCTCACATATCAAAATGGTTTTCTTAGTGGGGTACCTGGGTGGCTCAGTGGTTTAAGCCTCTGCCTTCGGCTCAGGTCATGATCTCAGAGTCCTGGGATCAAGCCCCGAGTTGGGCTCTCTGCTCAGCAGGGAGTCTGCTTCCTCTACCCCTGCCTGCCTCTCTGCCTATTTGTGATCTCTATCAAATAAATAAAATCTTTTTTAAAAAATAAAATGGTTTTCTTGGAGTATCCAGATGGCTCAATCAGCTAAGCATCTGACTCTTGATTTCAGTTCAGGTCATGATCTCAGGGTTGTGAGATCAAGCCCCACGCTGGACTCTACATTCAGCAGAGTCTGCTTGGGGATTCTCTGGGATTCTCTCTCCCTCTTTCTCTGCTCCCCACCCCCCCAAAATAATTAAAATGGTTTTCTTGTTCCATGCAACAGTCTGAGAAGCACACTATTCCATACTAATAGAACTCAGAGAAAAGTTCAAAGCAAAATTAAAAGCAAAATAGGTAGCTAATTTGTTAAGATATAAAGCTTTATAGGAAAATGTTCTTATTTTTTTTTATTTGTTTATTTGACAGACAGAGATCACAAGTAGGCAGAGAGGCAGGCAGAGAGAGGGGAGGAAGCAGGCTCCCCGCCGAGCAGAGAGCCCGATGTGGGACTCGATCCCAGAACTCCGGGATCATGACCTGAGCCAAAGGCAGAGGCTTTAGCCCACTGAGCCACCCAGGTGCCCCGAAAATGTTCTTTTTATAATCTGAAACATAACCAGTTATCTCTGGACTCTCTGCAGAATTATTGAGTCTGTCTGAATACCTGTTGTCATTTATATCCAACTGCATGGAGGGGAGAGAAAGCACTGGACTTGGGATCAGAAGATCGGAGTTTCAGCTCAGTTCAGCCTCCCAATGTTGTCACTTCAACAATAGGGCAATGTTTGTCACCCACACCCTCCCTGACACGCTTATCCCTCAACAGCTGCCAATGACCTTGTGTTCTGCTACCTCAGGACATCCTTCATGACTTCAAGGCCAAATAAGTCCCAAGTAACAGAATATATACCTCCAAGATAAGAATCTTCTGCATAACCTACCAGCTGTCAGAGCTTCCCACTTAAACCTCAGCCTCTAAAGTCATAAAAAGCAAAGAACTAAAGATCTGTGAGCAGCACTCAAATAGACTTTAACTTTCAAAGGACAAGGACAAAAGTTATTTTAAATACCAATATGAAAGTGAGTAGAATAGTATTACTATTATATATGGATATAAAATAAATAGCCCAAAAGAATGAAATTTACAGAAATACCACTGAGAAATGTACCAGATGTATATTTTTTAAAACTAACAAAACTGTATGAAGAAATATGAGAAGCCTAAATAACTAGAGACATAACACATTCTTGATGTGAAGACTATTGCAAAGATTCCTTTCAAAATAATTCCTAGGTTTAACAAAATCTCCACTTAACATTAAGGATGGGAAGCCACTTAATAAAATTACTCTAATGTTCCTATGAATAAAAAATGAATAAGTAAACAAAAGAAAATAGAACACTTTTAAAATAGGAGGTAATTATATTGGTATGTATTGAAATGCATTATAAAATTATAATAGTAAAAGTAAAAAAATAAAACTAATAGTTAAAATAATGTGGTACTTATAAGAATGAAGAACTAGGTCAACGGAACAGAACAGTATATATAAGAACTTAATATATCATAGAGAGAAAAAAAATCAATGAATACATGAAAAGATCCTCAAAAAGATCAGTAATCCAGGAAACTCAAATTATATATGGGACACAATTATATATGAGATAGAATATCTAAAATTAAAAAGGCTGACAAAAAAACCCAAACAAACAAACAAACAAACAAAAAAAGGCTGACAATATCAAGGATTTTTACAAGGATATAAATCAACTGGAAGTCTCATATGTTATTGCTGAGAATACAACATGGTTCAACTATTTTGGAAAACAGTTTGCTGGTTTCTTATAAAATTAAACATATGCTTATCCTACGACCAGCTTTTTTACTCTTAAGTATTTCCCCAAGAGAAACAAAAATACAGGTCTACACAGAGGGATATGCATGAATGTTCACAGAATTTTTATTCAAAATATCATAATACGTGAAAGAAGTGATACACAGATGGTTACATACTTATGATTCAATTATATGATATTCTAGCAAAAAGCAAAACTATAGGGAAAGAAAATAGATCAATGGCTACCAGGCCTTGAGAGGTTGGGAGGAAACTGGCTGCAATGGGCCTGCAGGAACTTTTTGGGCTGATTATAACATTCCAGATCTTAATTATGGTGGTGGTCGAATGGGTACATGCATTTTCAAAATTCATAAAAGTATATCATAGAGGAATCTTACTATATATAAATTAAATCTCCAATTCAATGAGAAAAAAAGCTCCCCTATTTTAAAAAAATCAATGAAAATGAATAATCTTTAATAAAATGTAGAGAAAACTAAGATAAACACATTTGATTTTTTCCTTTTTAGTTTTATTTTATTGAAGTATAATTAACACTCAACATCATATTAGTTTCAGGTGTATAGCTTTTTTTTTTTTTTAACCAGAAGATGGGTTTATTTGGGAATAAAAGAGAATTACAATCCAGGACAAATAAGCTATGGTAAAACCATAAGCGAGTCTGGGAAACAAAAGCTCAGGTGTGTAACATTTTGATTCAACAATAGTGTATATTACTCAGTGCACACCACGTAAATATAGTCCTCATCTGTCCATTACAGTGTTTTTACAATATTAATTAGATTCCATATGCTGTACTTTTCATCTCTGTGACTTATTTTAATCCCCTTTATCTATTTCACCCATCCCTCCCCACCACACCCCCTTCTGGTAATCACCAGTTTCTTCTCTGTATTTGAAAGTCTGTCTTTTGGGGTATTTTTCTATCTTTGCTCATTTGCTTTATTTTTAGATTCTACATGTAAGTGAAATCACATGGTAGTGAGACGCCTGGGTGGCTCTAGGCGGTTAGGTGTCTGCCTTCACTCAGGTCATGATCCCAGAGTCCTGGGATCGAGTCCCACAAGGGACTCCTTGCTCAGTAGGGAGACTGCTTCTCCCTCTGCCTGTCAATGCCTCCTGCTTGTGCTCACACTCTCTTACTCTCTGACAAATAAGTAAAACCTTAAAAAAAAAAACAAACACATGGTATTTGTCTTTTTATGTCTGACTTAGTTCACTTAGCATTATACTTTCTAGGCCCATCCATGTTGTTGCAAATGGCAAGATCTCGTCCTTTTTATGGTTGAGTAATATTTCATTGTGTAACTTCTTTATCTGTTCATCTATTGAGGGACCTAAATTGTTTCCATATCTTGGCTATTGTAAATAATGCTACAATAAGCACAGGGGTGCACATCTCTTTTTGAATTAGTATTTTTGTTCTCTCTGGATAAATATCCAGGAGTGGAATTATTAGATCATTTGGTATTCCTATTTTTAATGTTTTAAGGAACCTTCATATGGTTTCCCTCAGCAGCTGCACCAATTTACATTCCTACAAACAGAACATGAGGATTCCCTTTTCTCCACATTCTCACCAATACTTATTTCTTGTGTTTTTCATTTTAGCCATTCTGACTGCTGTGAGGTGGTATCTCATTGTGGTTTTGATTTGCAGTTCCCTGATGATGAGTGATGGTGAGCATCTTTTCATGCGTCTGTTGACCATCTGTAGATCTTTGGAAAAAATGTCTATTCAGGTCCTCTGCCCATTTTTCAATTGGGTTACTATTATTTTTTGGCATTGAACTGTAGAAGTTCTTTATATAGTTTGTATACTAACCCCTTAATGGATATATCATTGCAAATACCTTCTCCCACTCAGCAAATTGACTTGTTTTGTTGTTTCCTTCATTGCACAAAAGTTTATTATTTGGGCATAGTCCCAATAGTTTATTTTTGCTTTTGTTTCCCTTGCCTCAGGAGACATACCGAGAAAAATGTTGCTAAGGCTGATGTCAGAGAGATTAATGCCTATGCTTTCTTCTAGGAGTTTTATGGTTTTAGGTCTCACATTTAGGTCTTTAATCCATTTTGAGTTTATTTTTGTATATGGAATAAGAAAATGGTCTAGTTTCATTCTTTTGCATGTAGCTATTTTCTCAGCACCATTTACTGAGGAGGCTTTTTTCTCCCCATTATACACTCTTACCTCTTTTGTTGAGGATTACTTGACCATATAATCATGGGTTTATTTCTGGGTTCTCCATTCTGTTCCATCTGTCTATGTGTCAAAATTTTTGTGCCAGTAATATACTGCTTTGATTACTAGAGCTATGTAATATATCTTGAAATTTGGGATTGTGATACCTCCAGCTTTGGTCTCCTTTCTCAAGATTGCTTTCATTACTCAGAGTCTTTCATAGCAATTTCAGTATTATTTGTTCTGGCTCTGTGAAAGATGCTGTTGACATTTTGATAGGGAATCCACTGAATCCATAGATTACTTTGGGTAGTATGGACACTATCAATACTTGTTCTTTCAATCCATGAGCATGGAATATCTTTCCATTTGTTTATGTCATCTTTGATTTCTTTCATCAATGTTTTATAGTTTTCAGAGTATAGGTCTTTCACCTCCTTGGTTAAGTTTACTCCTCAGTATTTTATTATTTTTGTACAATTGTAAATGGGATGGTTTTCTTAACTTCTTTCTGCTACTCCATTATTAGTGTATAGAAATGCAACAGATTTCCATTCATTAATTTTGTATCCTGCAACTTAATTATCAGTTCTACTGGTTTTTGGTGGAGTCCTTGGGGTTTTCTATATATATCATGTCATCTGCAAATAATTAAAGTTTTACTTTTCCCTTACAAAATTTGGATGCCTTTTATTTGTTGTCTTGTATGATTGCTGTGGCTAGAACTTCCAGCACTATGTTGAATAAAAGTGGTGAGAGTGGACATCTGTCTTGTTCCTGATTATAGAAGAAAAAGCTCTCCATTTTTCACCATTGAGTGTGATGTTAGCTGTGGGTTTTTCATATATGGTTTTTATTATGTTGAGATATCCTCTGTCCAAACCTCCATTATTGAGATATTTTTATTATGAGTAATGATGAGAAATACATTTCATTCTTACTTCATTCAATATACAGAAAGAATTGGGTGGCCATTTTTAGCTACTACAACATTTTTTTTTTCTTAAGATTTTATTTATTTATTTGTCAGAGAGAGAGAGAGAGCGAGCACAGGCAGACAGAGTGGCAGAGGCAGAGGGAGAAGCAGGCTCCCTGCCAAGCAAGGAGCCCGATGTGGGACTCGATCCCAGGACGCTGGGATCACGACCTGAGCCAAAGGCAGCCGCTTAACCAACTGAGCCACCCAGGCGTCCCTACAACGTATTTCATATCAGAGGATGCTAAAAATACAAAGAGGTCAAAGAAACAATCATTTACATAGTAAACAATTGTAAAAGTACTCACTCTTTACCTTATGCACACTTAGAATATGACATTTCTTTCTCTTTCCTAATAGTTTCCTGGCTCATATAGTAGGAAGGAATGTGGAATGCAGAGGAAGCTCCCTTGTCATTGTAATCAGTCATAGTTTAAGGGTTCAAAGATATTTTAGGTAGAGATTTTTTGCAACAACAAGGGGAAAAGGATCCTTTTCAAAGAATACAGTTAGTTGTACTGGGTCAAGATTTCCTTAAGGAATAAAATTCTGGAATCTCAACAAGACAGAATTGTCATCATATCAAGAGTTCAGTTCTAAATTTTGTTTTATTCTTTCTAAATTTTAGAACTCTGAATTGTTCTTACTACATAATAGCAGGAGAGTAAGCCTGGCCTTACAACTTACTACTACAATTATCATAAGTAAAAATATTAAAGCACTAAATATGTTAAATTCAGAATGAAGGGACACCTGGGTGGCTCAGTTGGTTAAGCGGCTGCCTTCGGCTCAGGTCATGATCCCAGTGTCCTGGGATCGAGTCCCACATCAGGCTCCTTGCTCGGCAGGAAGCCTGCTTCTTCCTCTGCCTCTGCCTGCCACTCTGTCTGCCTGTACTCGCTCTCTCTCTCTCTCCCTCTCTGACAAATAAATAAAATCTTTAAAAAAAAAAATTCAGAATGAAAAGTTTTGTGTATAAATTACAAGCAAACCATACAACTTATGTTTTGATAATATTTGATGACAAAGGCTTCCTTTATCTGTGATTTTTTTCTTCTAATAAAATTAAGTTTGGAAATAGCAGAGCATCCTGATCCACTGAACTATGAAGATTTTAGAGAAGGTGGGTTTAAATATGATTAGGATTAGAAGAAAAATACAAAGAAGAAAGAAAAGATGTTGATACAAAAGAGAAGAAAAGCTAGAATATCTTAAATTTGCATGATGTTTATAATGACTAAATATTTTCACAGAAACTCTTTAAAAAATTAAAATAAAAATAAGTTGCTTATTTATTTACCTATTTATTTAGGGGGGTGGAATATGGGGAGAGGGGAAAAGAGAATCTCAAGCAGACTCCCCACTGAGCATGGAGCCTGACACAGGGCTCAAACCTACGACCCTGAGATCATGACCTGAACCAAAATCAAGAGTCAGACACTTAACCAAGTGAGCCACCCAGTCACCCCTGTTCCACCTTTGGAACAATTCTGTAAGTATTTCCATTTCACAGAAGAGCAAACAGGCTAGGAGGTAAAGTCATAGAGCTACTAAGTGGAAGATCCTGGGAAAAATAAGTGGTCATCTATACACAGTGAATTTCAGGGTCTCCAGGAAGGTAACTTTTTTTAAAAATTTTTTTAAAATTTATTTATTTGTTAGAGAGCGAGCGAGCACAGGCAGACAGAGTGGCAGGCTCCCTGCCAAGCAAGGAGCCCGATGCGGGACTCGATCCCAGGACGCTGGGATCATGACCTAAGCCGAAGGCAGCCGCCCAACCAACTGAGCCACCCAGGTGTCCCCAGGAAGGTAACTCTTAACTGCTAACATTCTACCCTTCACCACCCTCTGATTTCTATCAGGAACCATCCCACCATCATCACTCTTACACATGCCAAATATTAAACATAAGTCAAAGGGAGAAACAATCTTTGTAATTCCTAACAAGCACATTTTCCCCCAAGCTTTATCTTTGTAAGCATTATAACTAGGGACTTCTGGGGAAGATGGCAGAATAGGAAGATCTTAAGCTCACCTCTTCCCATGAATACAACTAGATAATAACACATTCGTGTAAATAACCCAGAATATGACCTAAAGACTGGCAGAACAGACTCTCCACAGATAAATATAGAGAAGAGGCCACACCAAAGAGGGTAGGAAGGGTGAAAAGGTAGTTGGGAGCTAAACAGACCACGGGGACAGACCTATAGAACTGTCTATGGGAGGGAGGGACCTGCAGGCTTGGAGAGGGGAGAGGAACAGACTATCACACCAGGTACCCCAAGTATGGGAAACTCACCCAGGTGAGATGAAATCCCATAACATTTGGCTTTGAAAACCAGAGGGGGGGTAATTTTATGAGTTCTTACAATGAACAGGGCTTAACAGGTAGAACTTTCAAAATCAGCAGGCTTGGCTCTGAGAGAGCTGGGAAAGCAAAAGGAAACAGAGTCTCTGCCCTTAAAGAGGGTACATCAAACAGCTCCATGGAGATACAGCATAGAAGCAGCAGTTTGAAAAATACCTAGGGTATATGGGAGGGAAATTTGTTTACTAATCTCAGGGTATGTGCTGGAGGGACAGGGATCATTGGCAGACTTTTCCAGGAACAAAGGAGCTGGTGGGTGTCCTTTCCCTCCCCTGCACCCCACAGGTCTGTTTAGCTCCCTGATCTAACTCCATCCAAGCCCCGGGCGGCTCCAGATTGGCCCATTAGCAATGCAGGGACCAAATCCTGCCCACAACAGGCAAAGAGAACCACTGCAGACAACCGGACTAAAGGCACAAGCAGCTCAGCCACTACAGTAGTGTGCACACGACACACATAGGCAACACCCCTGAAGTCCAGGTCTGGTGAACAGGGGACATTACACTGCAGGGCCCGAGAGAGCCTCTTCCTCATAAGGCCACTACTTACAAGAGCAGGAGCCGTAGCTGACTTTGCTAACACATAGAAAGAGACACAGAGAGCTAGACAAAGTGAGGAGTCAGAGGAACATGTTCCAAAAAAAGAACAGGACAAAATGACAGCACAAGACCTAAACAAAACAGGTAAGAAATTCTCTATCAGGAATGTTACTTATTTATTTTTAAAGATTTTATTTATTTACCTGAGAGTGAGAGAGAGAGAGCATAAGAAGAGAGAGCATGAGAGGGTCAGAGGGAGAAGAAGTCTGCCCGTGGAGCAGAGAGCCTGACACAGGGCCCGATCCCAGGACTCCAGGATCATGACCTCAGCCAAAGGCAGACACTTAACCCACTGAGCCACCCAAGCACCCCACCCGATAGAGAATTTAAAGTAATGGTCATAAATATACTGACTGGACTGGAGAAAAGACTGGAGAACCTCAGTGAAACTCCTCACAAAGAAATAGAAAACATAAAAAAGAACCAATCAGAGATGAGCAACTCAATAACTGAAGGCAAAAATGCACTAGATGGAATAAACAGTACACTAGAAGAAACAGAAGAACAGATCAGCAACCTGGAGGACAGAGTAATGGAGAATAATCAAGCTGAACAGGAGAAGGGGAAAAAATGAAAACAGACTTAGCGAACTCAGCAACACCATCAAGCATAATGACATTTGCATTGTAGGGGTCCCAGAAGAAGAGAGGGAAGCGGGGGGTGGGGAGGGGCAGAAAATGTGTTTGAAGAAATAATAGTTGTAAACTTCCCAAATCTGGGGAAGGAAACAGAAATGCAGATCCAGGACGCACAGAGAGCCCCCAACAAAATCAACCCAAGGAGGTCTACACCAAGACACATAATACTTAAAATGGCAAAAAGTAGCGATAAAGAAAGAATCTGAAAAGCAGCAATAGAAAAGAAAATGGTTACATACAAGGGAAATTCCGTAAGTGTCAAATGATCTTTTAGCAGAACCTTTGCAGGCCAGAAGAGAGTGGCATGACACACTCTGAGTGCTGAAAGAAAAAAACCTACAGCCAAGAATACTCTATCCAGCAAGGCTATCATTCAGGGAAAAAAAGAGAGATAGAGTTTCCCCACACAAACAAAAGTTACAGGAATTCATGACCACTAAACCAGCCCTACAAGAAATGGTAAAGGGGACTCTTTGAGTGGAAAGACCATAAGCATTAATAAGAAAAGTAGATAGCACAGGAGCAGTAAAATTAAATGTATCTATAAAAATTAGGGTGGCTCAGTCGGTTAAGCATCTGCCTTCAGCTCAGGTCATGATCCCAGGGTCCTGGCATCAAGACCCACACTGGGCTCTCCTTGCTCGGTGCAAAGGTTGCTTTTCCCTCTCCCCGTGCTTGTTCTATCTCACTAGCATGCTCTCTCTGATAAATAAATATAATCTTTTAAAAAAATCAGTCAAGGGATTCACAGAATAAAAGGGTATAAAGTATGACACCATATATCTAAAAGTAGGGGAGGAGTAAAGAATGAGTTCAAATTTAAGAGATCATAAGCTTAATATAAATTACTATATGCCTAAAATGTTATATACCAACCTAATGGTAACCACAAATCAAAAACCAGTAAGAGATATGCAAGTGTAACTAGGCATCTTTTCCCAAGAAGATAGTGATGAGTGATGGTGGGAAGAGATCCATTCAAGTTCTGGGGCTCTGGGGTCGAGATCCATAATTAAAAATAAGGTGCTCGGGGGACGCCTGGGTGGCTCAGTTGGTTAGGCCCAGGGTCCTGGGATCAAGCCCCGTATCAGGCTCTCTGCTCAGCAGGGAGCCTGCTTCCCTTCCTCTCTCTGCCTGCCTCTCTGCCTGCTTGTGATCTCCGACTGTCAAATAAATAAATAAAAATCTTTTAAAAATAAATAAATACATAAATAAATAAAAATAAAAATTAAATTAAAATAAATAAAAATAAAAATAAGGTGCTCTACATTTGAAATAATCCACTCCATCCCCCACCCCATCCCCAAACACACACAGTCCTCTGAACTGTTCATCAAGTACTTTGTGTACCAAAAAGGCCAATGGTGAAATTTCTGCCAGGTCACCTACAAAATTATTTGAAAGCAAAAGCAGAAAACTAAAGAAGCTAACAATACTCTTGTACCTTGAATGCTTCTTTTAAAAAAGGCCTTACATCCTTCACACGACCAGACTCCATAGTGATATCCAGATGCGTAATCGCTGCAGACCGCACAGAAGTGAGCATCCCTCTTTGAACGTGGACTAGTAACAGGGCTGGCACCACTGCTCCCACTAACTTTCCTTTTCAGTGTCTCTCTGGGGGCAAAGAAAACTTTCATTGTAAAACAGCATTAAGAGAAAAGATGGACTCTCTAGAAAAAAAAAATAGCATGAACTATTTCTTTATAAATTTACCTCTTTGCCCTCCAGGGCTCAAGATAAATATATTCCAGGAAATCCGATCAAGCACAGCCTTTGTTGCTGGTATCAGATCTATGAAGAGTCACACTGTTGGGAATGACTGATGTTTGAAAGTGGTTCCGCAAGTCTATGTCCATCCATGCAGCGTGGATGAGACTAGTAACCACAGACAGCTAGGGGTAGCCACGAGGTTGCACATCTCTGAGTGGAGTAAGCGACCAGGACAAGTCGTACCCGCAGGTCTGAGCCACGAGCAGGATGTACAGGAGCCTCCCATAGTTGCTAGAATTCATCAACACTGTACAGATGGGCCTAAATGTACCTAACCATTTTCAAGTCTCAGTCATTCCCAAGTGTTGCTAAATAGCCCTTCAGAGTCCCCACTTAAATGGGGCAACAAAATCTCTCATTCTGCAGTGTAAGATGAAGGTCTAGAATGAAAATAATTTTATAAGGAGTAACAAAAGGACTCTTAGTTTTATTGAAGTGAATACTATACTCTGGTTTAGAGAGATAGAGGAAGAGTAGGGAAGGGCAGGGAAGGGCAGAGAGAAGAAAAAGAGAAAAGAGACAGGAGAAGAGAGAGGATAAAAAGGGACACATGCCTGTCCTTAGAGACGGTGTCAACGGAAGCAGGTGCTCAGTGCTGGGGAGAAGGGCAGTGGCTCCCACAGGGGAAAGGAGAACCACCAAGGCAGCACCGGCAGGGACCAAAAGCCCACATGGTCAGTTCCTAGTTTTGCCAGACCACGTTTCTTTGGGAAAGGAAATGTTAGAGGTACGATTGATTTATAAATGAACCTAATTATACCATGGGTTAATTTATCCTAGTATTAGCAGAACTCTGATTAGAGTTCATGCCCAGAAACAAACGATCTTCCCTTTTAGGCTGGGTAAAAAAACAGTAATTTTAAAAAGGTATATACAATGTTTATATTCTCTTTTACCAACAAAGTTTTTAAAAGAGAAAAATTACTATGTATTATGGCTTTCTCAAAGCGTTACAACAGCATTTGAAAGTAACAAATTTCAACATCCAACATGAATTGACTTAATACTTTGGTCATTTCAGAAATTTATCTACTTCTCATCTTTCTCTCTACCCAACCTCTTCCCACCATAGCTGTAATTATCATTAAACACATTATAAATTGAATGGAAATAACCATCATGTTACCTTGCTTTTAAAGGTACACATTTCAACTAAAGTCTGCAATTAGTTTCCCATCAATCTTTAGCAAACGTTATTTTAGTTCACTGCTAAAAAGCTTATGCCAATTACTGTCTGTCTTTCCAGGCTTCATGTGTCCAGTATATTTCATTTAAGTAAACACTACTAACAACTACCACCATTGCTTTTATCCTGGACACAATGTGCCATGAATGCTAAATTGTGATTTCACCACAAAAAGGACCTAACTTGAAAGTAAACATTTCTTTTTCAAACCCATGTCACTTTATCAAGAAAAAGGGATTTAAGTTCAATCTTTAATGTCTAGTCATGATAGTGTATTCTCCCTACAACCCAGATCTACAAGCTTACTTTTTAACGAGGAACAGAATATCAGAATAGATATTCTAGAATTCAGAATATTCTATGTGTTAGGTGCTCTAAGTAATCTCTGTGATGAATAAAGACTTTGAATAATGCATAGCTTTATTCCAACTCATAAAGTGATTTGAATAATGCCCCTGACATACAATTCAGAATGAAAACTGAATTTACCTGTTTACTGGTAAGGTGGGTTCTAGTGATCTTGCTTCACACCAAGGACTCTTTTGAGGTTCTGCATACAGAAGTGACGACTGGCAATGGATCGCTAAGGGAGAGAGGTGTCCAGGAGTTGGCCACAGCACATTCGGGCTTGTGGCCTGTCGACCGGGTCCACCTTCTGAATTACTGACGCTGCTGGGAACACTGTAATTCATCACAGCAGGGCTGTAGAACGTCATGGCAGAATATTCATGGCGGCTCTCGACATAGGAGGAAGGTATATATATGGGGCCATGCTCCAGGGGTAGGACAGATTGACTGCAGTTGTAGGAAGCTGGAGAGTTAAGGCTAGATGGTGAGTTTTTGATATCCATGTCTTGAATAGGTAACAGCTGAGGAAACTCTTTGTGAGAAGAGGCACAAAGGGACATTGTACTGTTCTCAAAGACTCATGGGCAGGTATGATGGCTGTAGAGAAAAACAAAAGACATTTCTAAGTTAGAGCTACAGGCCTAACTATTCAAAATGTCCAAACATATTTATTACTTACACACACACAGCTTAGAAACACATCCTGAAAAGACAGACTCAAAAGCATTAACCTCAGGGATTGTGAACGGGAGGCATGAAACTCTCATCTTTATTATTTATTTATTTATTATCTTTATTATTATTTTAATTATTCACTTCTTTATTGCTTTTGTCGTTGTTAGCTACAATAATTTTTTAACCACAAGAATTTATTATACTTTTAAAAATTAAAAAATGCAGGATGATATTAAAATGCCAAGGGATTCCCCCCCCCCCTTTCTGGAACTAGAAAAGTTTATTTTAAAGTTCTTATGGAAAAATAAACAAGAATAACCAAGAAAACATTGAAAGAGCAGGTCGGTGAGCAGAGACAACATTAACAGATATCCAAATACACGACGAGTCACCAGTAATAAAACACAAGGAACAGACAGGTCAACGTTCCCACGTCCTTTATCAATTTATTCCTTCTCAGCCTTCAATGCACCCTTTAATAGGAAACCCATAGTAAGCGCTGGAATTGCTTTACCAGGTTAAAGTGAGCGCAATACTAAGCGTTAGCAGTAGAGGGCGCTGCAGGGACACCAAAAGGAGAAAAAGGCTGCTGTAATTTCTGGCGTCAGCAGAGGTCCGCAGTGTTAGGGCGGGGGCCGTGAGAACAGCCAGCGGAGTCTGGCCCACTACGGGTCCAAAACGAGGTCCCTCTGCAACCTTGCAGCGTCAATGTGGGGATAACCTTACATAACCACCTGTCAGGACTGTGGCCCCAAGAGTCACAAAGAAGTTGTTCCTTGTACAAATCTCTTCACCTCGTGCTACCTGCACGCTGTGAAGGCCTCCTGTCCCCTGCCTCCCCCTCCTGCAGGCACCTGGACTCCCAGGGCACAACCACGCCGCCAGTTGCTGATTGCCTGGCCTCTCGTTGCACCCCGGAGGCTGTCCTGTTGCCTGCCCAACAACCCTAGACCAGCTCTGGCCTGGCTAAACTAGCAAAATCTCTGCTAGTTAGTGGCCCATCCATCTTTCCCCAACAGGGGAAACCCGTCTGAACCCCGTCCAAGTTTGTCCTTCCTTGGGTGCTCTCCCTCAGCCCTAGGGTGCCATTTATAGTTTACTTATATATTATACTTAATTTCTTATCGTTTTTTTTTAAGATTATATATTTATATATGTGTGCATATATATATATATATATATATATATATATATATATATATATATATATATATAATTTTTGGTGGGGTAGGAGGGGGAGAAAACATGAACAGGGGGAGGGAGAGAAGCAGGCTCCCCACTGAGCAGGGAGCCCTATGTGGCACTTGATCCCAGAACCCTGGGATCATAAGCTGAGCCGAAGGCAGATGCTTAAATGACTGAGCCACCCAGGTGCCTCATAGTTATTCTTTACATTAAAACTCCCTTATTGAACCGACTGCAGTTTCTATCTCCTGATTGGACCAGACAGCTACCTAACAGAATAGAAAATCCCAAAATAGAAAATTCAAGAACTCAAAAGTTTTTGAAAATTTGGCATATGATAAAGGTGACATCTCAAATCACGGAGAAAACAATGGACAGTAGAACAGTCACTGGGAAAAGAACCTACGCCAGAATAAACTCCAAAGGGTTCAAGATCCAAATGTTGAGAGAAATGGGAGGAGGAAGGAGAGGGAGGGAAGGGGGGGGTGAGGGAGAGAGAGGGGACTGCACAAGTCCTAAAAGCAAGCACAGATAACCTTTATATCTTGGGTGTGGGGAAAAACCTAACTAATGCTTAAAATCCCCATCCAATTAATAGATGACCAATAAATTCAGAACAGAAAAGGAAATCTTTGCACATCATAAAAACACCATAAGCAAAGTCAAAAAAGACTAATGACAAATTGGGGGAAAATACTCTCAACTTCTATGAGAAACAAGGAGCTAACTGTCCTAGTATTTAGAACTCTTAAAGTGAAAAAAGATTTTAACAATTTCTTTAGATAGGGACACCTGGGTGGCTCAGTCGGCGAGGTGTCTGCCTTTGGCTCAGGTCATGATCCTAGGGTCCTGTCCCGCATCCGGCTCCTTGCTCACTGGGCAGTCTGCTTCTCCCTCTCTCTGCTGCTCCCCCTGCTTATGTATTCTCTGACAAATGAATAAAAAAATATTTTTTTTTAATTTTTCATAACATTGACCTTTGGTTTTAATTAACATACAATGTATTGCTTCAGGGGTACAGGTCTGTGATTCATCAGTCTTACACACTTCACAGCACTCACCATAGCACATACCCTCCCCAATGTCCATAACCCAGTCACCCCACCCTTCCTTCCCCTCTCCCCTCCAGCAACCTTCAGTTTGTTTCCTGAAATTAAGAGTCTCTTATGGTTTGTCTCCCTCTCTGGTTTCATTTCATTCCCTCCCCTCTTCCCCCATGATCCTCTGTCTTGTTTCTCAAATTCTTCATATCAGTGAGATCATATGATAATTGTCTTTCTCTGACTTATTTCACTTAGCCTAATACCCTCTAGGTTCCATCCATGTCATTGTAAATGGCAAGATTTCATGGATTTTTGATGGCTGCATAATGTCCCATTGTGTGTTTGTGTGTGTATACACCCTATCTTCTTTATCCGTTCATCTGTTGGTAGACATCTAGGCTCTTTCCATAGTTTGGCTCTTGTGGACATTAATTCTTTAAAAATGCAAAAGACATAGAACACAGAAAAAGACAAAATAACTCTTAAAACACAAAGATGATCAACCTCACTCACAAAATTTCAAACTATACCAAAATACCATTTTCCTGTGTTTGGCAAAAATTCCAATGTTTAACAAGAGACTTTCCTGGCGAGGCTGTGGAAAAACAGACACTCTCTCTGAAACTGTTGGTAGGAGTGCAAAATGGCACAGCCTTCATGGATGTCTGGCATTATGTACAGATTTTACAGGTGTTACTTTTGGACTGAGTCCATAGTGATATTTAAAAAAGAAAAGAAGAGAGAAAAAAAGAACGAATCATTGGCTCCCATTGCAAATGACTGTTACATCAGTTCCTCACTCAGAATTAGCAATTAAGGGAAAAGAATTAAATCTCTACCCTGTGTTTTTGAGAGGTTCTGTGGTTTATGCCATGGTTGAGGGCAAACTCTTCTTTACAAAGTATGCCACCCAATAAATAGTTCAGACAAAAAAATACTTGGGTGGATAAACTAGGGATAGTTACAACAAGTAAAAATGTTAACAATTACTGAATCTAGATGGTGGACATATGGACACTCATTATACCAGTCTTTCAACTCTTCTGTAAGTTTGAAATTTTCTGTTGGAACCTTTGGAAGAAAGACACAAAATAATACAAGAAATTATAAATGGAAACCTTTAAAAAAGTTAGAATCATATAACCTGGAGAATATAATATAATCTGGAAAAAGGAAGAATGACCACTAATAACTAGACTGGTTGAGAAAGGTCATTAAATAAAAAGCTTGTCTTGAGAAGTTCTCCAGGTTTGAGATTTTCAGCTCCAGCTGTCAGCTATTGCCACATGTCCGCAACTGGGCTCTCTGGTCCTGATCACTTTCTCCTGACATTTTCATTTGAACGCTCATTTTAATTTATCCTCAAAACAGTATACCTAGGGTGATTTTAAACTAGGTCCACAAATTCTTCAACATTCCTCCCTTCAAAAGGTGGAGTCTAATCTCCCCTTGAGTGTGTGCTAAATTTAGGACTCATTTTGAATGAATAAATTAGGGTATGTGGCTTCCATGACTAGGTCATAAAAGGCATTGCAGTCTCTTCCTGGCTTGGTCCCTTGGGTCACTCACTCCAGGGGAAATGAGCTGCCGTACTGTGAGGACACACGCAGCCTTATGGAGGCCTCCTGCCAATAGCCAGCAAGGAACTCCAGCCAACAGCTCTATGAGTGAGGTATTTTGGAAACAGATCCTCCAGTCCCAGTCAAGCCTTCAGATGACTGCAACCTCATGAGAGGAGCAAAGCCAGAACCTTCCGGCTAAGCTACTCCTGGATTCCTGGCCCTCAAAAAATGTGCATGAGATATTATGTTTATTATTTAAGCTGCTCAATTCTATGATGATTTGCTACACAGCAGTAGATAATACAAATCCAAGGTAAAAATCAATCATTTTCCTCCCCCAAACCAATCCTAATTTCCCATTTGTTAATGACAAAGTGCAACACACTTCACTTTGACTTCTCCACTGCATCCAGTTACCTTTAATCACTAGTACACACTTTTTTTTTTTCTTCTCCACAGTGCATTTTCCTCGTGGTCTGTCTTTTGCCATCATCTAAGCAAGCTCTCATTACTTCTTGTCTGTGCATCTGTAATGGGCCCTCACCATGCCTGGTCTCTCATGAGGTCCTTTTCCAGGTCCACAGAGCTGCCAGAATAACATTCTTTTTTTTTAATTTTTTTATTTTTTAAGATTCACTCATCAGAGAGAGAGCACGTGCATGACACATGGGGAGTGGGGGTGGAGGGGTGCAGAGGGAGAGAGAAGCCCAAGCAGACTCACACTGAGCATGGAGTCAGAGGCAGAGCCCAACAGAGGGCTTGATCCCATGACCCCGAGATCCCGACCTGAGCTGAAACCAAGAGACAGAAGCTTAAATAACTGTACCACCCAGGTGCCCCCAGACTAACATTCTGAAAACCAGCTCTGATCACCCCTCTCTGTTCCCTCAGCCTGTGTAATAAGTCACACTCTTCTAACATCCAACGCATTGCACTCTGCTGCCCCAACCCATTAGCCCACTGTAATTGGCTATTTTCCTACAGAAGACCTGTCATGTCCATAAGGAATATGCAAAGTGCATCGTAAGTGGTTGTCATTTTATGCCTTAGCACCCTTCTGACTCTTAGCGCCCCCATGATTACTTACAAACTTCATCCTCCTTATTAGAACTCCACGGAATCATTCTTGTACATGGTAGAGGTAGAACTAGATCTTAAGCTCCTGGAAGGCACCCACTATTTTTATTCACCTTCTACTACCACTCAGTAATTATTTGCTATAATGAAAGAATATGAGGGAATGTATTTATAAGATTTTACCCAGTCAAGGGTGTTAGTCAAAAATAGGAGCACCAACACCACTTGGCATCAGGGAAATACAAATCAAAACCACAATGAGATATCACCTCACACCAGTCAGAATGGCTAAAATTACCAAGTCAGGAAATGACAGGTGTTGGCGAGGATGTGGAGAAAGGGGAACCCTCCTACACTGTTGCTGGGAATGCAAGCTGGTGTAGCCACTCTGGAAAACAGTATGGAGGTTCCTCAAAAAGTTGAAAATAGAACTACCCTATGACCCAGCAATTGCACTACTGGGTATTTACCCTAAAGATACAAACGTAGTGATCCGAAGGGGCACGTGCACCCGAATGTATATAGCAGCAATGTCTACAATAGCCAAACTATGGAAAGAGCCTAGATGTCCATCAACAGATGAATGGATAAAGAAGATGTGGTATATATACACGATGGAATACTATGCAGCCATCAAAAGAAATCTTGCCATTTGCAATGATGTGGATGGAACTAGAGGGTATTACGCTGAACGAAATAAGTCAATCACAGAAAGACAATTATCATATGATCTCTCTGATATGAGGAATTTGAGAGGCAGGGCAAGGGGTCATGGTGGGTAGGGAGGGAAAAAATGAAAACAAGATGGGATGGGGAGAGAAAAAAACCATAAGAGACTTTATTTCAGGAAACAAACTGAGGGTGGCTGGGGGGTAGGAATAGGGTGGCTGGGTTATGGACACTGGGGAGGGTATGTGCTATGGAGAGGGCTGTGAATTGTGTAAGACTGATGATTCATAGACCTGTAACCTTGAAGCAAATAATACACTGTATGTTAACTTAAAAGGGGGGGGGAGCACCTTCAGTAGGTATGGTACCATGTAGAGAAAGGAGATCTAAAGGAGTCCTAAGACATGTAGTCTGTGTTCAGAGAGCTACTGTGCCAGGTAACGGAGGCAGGACACGCCAGGTAAAATGTTAAGGAACTAAAACAGACATCCTACCACTTATAATCAGCACTGATTGACCATGAAGGACAGGAGAGGGAACAGTAGCTGGAGAAAAATACAAAATTTAAAAAGTGTGTGTGTGTGTGTGTGTGTGTGTGTGTAGATAGGTATCATACATATCATATATGCAGAATATATGATATGCATTATAGACAATACATGTATGCATATAAGACATATGTATATGTATAATA
The DNA here is from genome assembly GCA_004024625.1 of Mellivora capensis. Classification (NCBI taxonomy): domain Eukaryota; kingdom Metazoa; phylum Chordata; class Mammalia; order Carnivora; family Mustelidae; genus Mellivora; species Mellivora capensis. The sequence continues at coordinate 59,317 of PISX010003143.1, read as the reverse complement.
TATAGATGCATTAAGATACATGTATATATAACTTATATACATTTCATATGTCAATATGAATTTATTAATCATAACAGAATTTCATATTTCCATTACTCAGCTTCCCAATCAACATATACAATCCCCGATTCCTAACAGAAAATATGCAGGATAAAGCATATGTTAACGATTATCAAAACTAGGAATGTCCAAATTTTTTTTTTAAGTTGTGGTAAATTACACATCAAACTTACAATGTCAACCATTTCTAAATGGATGATTCAGTAGTGTTATATACATTCATACCATTGTGCAGCTCATCTCCAGAACTCTTTCCATCTTGCAAAGCTAAGATTCCCTGCCTATTAAACAACAGCTCCCCAACCTACCCCTCCTCCAGCCCTTAGCAACCACCATCCTACTTTGTCTCTTAGAGCGTTGACTACTCAGCACCGCAGAGAAGTGGAATCATGCATCTGTCCTTCTGTTTGTCTTTTTTCACTTAGCATAATGTCCTTAAGGTTCATCCACATTGTCTCATCTGTCAGAATTTCCTTCCTTTTTAAGACTGAATGATATTTCATTGTTTTTATGCACCACATTTTGTTAATCAAGAAAGCATTTTTAACAGAAATGCCAGAAAATATTTACAGATTCATGAAATGACCTAGGTTGGAGCAAGTGGTTGACTATAGAAGAAACACAGGTGTTGGTAATTAGGTCACTAGCGATCTTGAGACGGCACCTTTGGGTGAGGGGGCATCCATCCTTCCATCGGACCTGAAAACGCCTCTCCTGTTTCAATCCATCTCCACATAAGCACAGTGAACAAGCCTAGGTTTTTGATATTGTACTTTGGGGACTGCATTTTAGTGCAGTTTAGTGCATTTAGTGTATTGTTTTTGCTATATGATAGGAGCATGTGGCCAGATATTTAATCAAAAGACATTCCAAGTACGTTAACACAACTGAAACCATACACAGTGTAACAATTCAGAGGAAGATACTCAAGGTAACATGCTTAATGAATTGTATTTATGTATAGCATAATGTAACCTGGAGATAATACATTTTGTATTTCTTGAACTTAAAAAAAAAAAAAAGTACAAGAAAACAAGATGGTCTACCCAATTTAATAGAAGTATATCCACAAGTGTGGTCACAGTGAGGAGTATACACATTACATTCAGGAAATTACAAAGCAGGAAAGCAGTGAATTGAAGAGTAACCATTTGAACAAGACTTCAGGTTAATACTCAATAATAAAATCAGTTGAACGATTTAAACAAAAAATTCCCTGAACATTTTGGTCTGTCAAGTTTTTACTGAATTTCATGTTGTCTCAACTTTACATTGCCCCAGAGAAACATACGTAGCATTTTAACATAAGTAATTCAGCAAATCAACACACCAATCTATCAGAAAGCCACTGCTACCTTTTACTTTCAGCAGACCCCTTAAAAACAGAGTTTCTTCTGATACAAAGTGATGAATAACAGCACGGAAATTCATGAACTTGAAATAACGCTTCCTATTATCCAGGTAGCAAGTGAACACACCAATTTAAAATGAATATGACCTCTCTCTCAGGAGCAGAGAATCAATCCCATGACTCATTTTCACCTGTAACTGAAATGTGCATTCTCAGCTCAGAAATGCTGAAACGACCTGTCGGACACACACTGCCAAATGGCAAATCCAGGATCCACCCAGGCAATCAATCAGGCGCCACAGTGACTTTGCTTAGAAAAATCGATTTCACATACATACGCCAATCAATTTCTCTAGAATTTCCACACAGCCCTGGCACAATTCAGGAGAGAGAACTGGTGGCTGGACAGTAATTAAAAGCCTGTGTTCCCTCTTGGCTGAGGATCTTTCAGATGTATCCAGGTTCAGGTGGCAACTAATTGTCAGTGGAATCTTGGATCGTTAGTAACTTGTTAGCCAACGCAAAGGGTTTTTTCTTTTGAAGCAAAGATAAAACAAGGGGTGAGGAATTTAAATCATGGCAGGAGACCCTGTAGGCAAGCAAACAAGTAGTGAAAGTCTTCACCAGGGGTCTAAGAAAGTGACTAAGCAACCTGGGCTGGTTATGTGAGTAGTCTGACCTAAGCCAGGGAGATAAACTGGCTGAAGGAACGAATGCTCAAAAAAAAAAAAAAAAAAAAAAAAAAAATTTTCTTCAACACTGTAGGACAAGATTTCCCCAACACAGTCCTTTGAACAAGCAAGCACTGATTCAGTGAGCACAATCATCGGGAGTCAGATGGAGAAACAGTCTCTAACCAGATTAATTACTGGGCCGGCAGGCATGGAACTTCACCTGGTCAACAAAGGAAGACGTACCCAGACATCCTGATTCTAAGAATTAAACACTTCTTTGCATGTCAATTTTCCTTAGCTAGTCAGCATAGCCTAAGATAGTTGGCCCGTATCTTTCATGATGAACAGCCCTTGTCCTCTGTCCAAAGACTTCTCTGGCCCACCCCACGAGCACACACACATACAGACACGCATGCGCTGGTGGTGAGCCCTTGTCGGTCACGTCGGGGTTCAGCAGGAAAGCTCTCTATACACATGGGATTGATTATACATCATGTTCTATCATACCGGAAACACATTCAGGAATTTAAACAGGAAAAAAAAGTTTTTAAAATTCCAGAAATGAACAGCAATTCTTCGGGAGAAGAAAAAGGCAGACCCTAGAAATGCTAGAAAGACACTCCAGGAAGAGTAGAAGGATTTTATCAAAGTACCAGTCAAATCTGGTTAAACAAGACGAAGGCAGTCGCCACCAGGCCTGCTATTACATATATTCTCTGTCCAGTGAACAGACTAGGACAGGGTCCTAGTCCCCACCCTGCCTGAAAGCCAGGAGATCTCACACCAATCACATCAACTCCCCAAGCTTCCACAGCTTCTTCGGTAGAAACGGGGACCTAATATGGGCTGCATGTTCTCACAGCATTTGGAGGATAAAGTGAAATGATGTATGTGAAAGCATCTGTGAGCTATTATTACTCATCTAGAAAGATGAAGTCCGTCTATTAGCAGATCACTGGATACACCTCCAGTGTTGGGCAGAACTTCTAGAAGAGTTAAAATGCCCTCATGACCACCCTGAAGATTATTGCCTTCTCACTGTACTTTAACTTCTGCTTGACAATTCATGACACTGGTCCAAATAGCTGGGCACTGGGAGCCTATCTGAACCTTATGGAGGCCAGAATGCCCCATTCTCCTTGTGCTGTGCCCTCGAGTGTGTCCATCACACTTCCCCAAGCATTCAAACACCCCCATTTGTGTGCCCCACAGAAGTCATAAATGCACACTCACCATGCAGAACACGAGGAATTTCATAGAAAAGAAAAAAATCTTTAAGCGTCCAACGTTCTTGATGTGTGTCAATGGCAGTCTAGCGATCGCGGAAATTTTCTACAGCCAAACACAGCTCTTGATCAACTTAATTTTCATTAGAAAGAAAAAAAAGTGCTCCAAAAATCACCACAGAACTGATCATTAATAACTGACTCACATGGACAAGTATCTTCCAACGTGAGAAAAACCCAATTTCCCTTGAAGACCACTGGACCTTATCGAGCTGGATAGGAAATAGAACTTTGCAGCTGGACGGGAAAGAGGCCAGAGCCTCAGCCACAGAACCAACACACGCACTAAGGCAGTGCTGGAGAGAGAGCCCACCAGTCTGCTCTCTTCAGCAAGTCTCCGCCCCTTCCCAATTCCAACCACGCTTAGGAAATGGAACCATTTTCACATACCCATTTCGGCCAGGGTGGGGAGCGTTGTGCATGAAGAGGTTCAAGAAGACTTGGCTAATGGCTGAGTTAAGCTGAATGCACTCCTCTTCCGGTCCCAGGTTTGATAGTTGAACATGAACACTTACCCACGGAAAGATTGCTGTGAGGAAATCTCTACAAATCCAGTAATTTGTCTTTCCAGGGACCCTCACTCTCCTGCCCTGTCAAGTGCACCCGTACAGATTCCCCGCTAAAAACCCTTAACGATGAAGAGCTGTAAAGGCTCCAGCTGGGAATGCCGACCCCCCCAGTTTGCCGGAGCTTACCCAGCACCTCACTCTGCCTCTCCCAGCGCCTGCCACTGGAGTTCTCGGAAAAGTAAGCTGCATATATCAAATACAGGCCCTTGTTTTCATAGCACAAAGGAGAAAGGAAAAGGACATCATCTGACGGACCTTCATTAGGAGTGCTTAGCAATAAGAGGCTCCCAACTGTCCACTGAATTGAATAATGTTTTAAGCAGTAAAAAATATTAGTTTGCAAAAGATTTTGCATCTATGTCCTGCAAGACAATCTAGATTTCAAAACATGAGCATAGAAATTAAAAACCTCTGATGTCAACAGATAATTGCATACAGACCTCAACTTTTGAGTATTTTAACTTAAGTCACCATCACTCTATACTGGATTTTCAATGTCTCCAGATTGCCATCTTCAATCACTCTTCTGCAACTCACTATTCAATGATATGTAATTTCAGGTAACTTTCTTAATCTCCAGTATAATCAAAGTATTTTATAAATGCCCAGAGTATAAAATATGCAATACATTCTATTAATATTACATAAGTAACCAATGTTTTTTATTTAAGATTTTATTTATGTATTTGACAGACAGATCACAAGTAGGCAGAGAGGCAGGCAGAGAGAGAGGAGGAAGCAGGCTCCCCTCTGAGCAGAGAGCCCCGATGTGGGGCTCGATCCCAGGACCCTGGGATCATGACCTGAGCTGAAGGCAGAGGCTTAACCCACTGAGACACCCAGGTGCCCCAACCACTGTTTTTTTAAATAACCCTAAGTTCAGTTTGGGATAATTAACAATACACACCATAACCAAAGGCTTATCCCACAGTGGAGTCTGAATGTGCTAAGAGTAAAATCTATTAGCACAACGGGAATTTAACAATTAGTCCCATTTTCAAAATAGCTTCTCTTTGCCTCAATTTATTCCAAAGCATATGGGATTAAAACAAAAATACCACAACCTGACTCATCCCAACAGAAAGCAGGAGTGGAGGAGGACGGAGATACTCTTGTGAAAAGCAAAGGAAGATAATTATTTCTAGGTAAAAACGCACTGAAGAGTAGAACGGTAAAATCAGCAAACAGATCAATGATTTCCAGGGGTTGACTACAAAAGCACAAAGAGGACTTTGGGGACTGAGGGCACGGTTCTAGGTCTTAAGTGTATAAATGATTATATAAATGTTGCAACTGTCAGAATTCATCAAGGGTACTTCTAAAGAGACTAGGTTTTACTGTATGTAAATTATACTGCCAGGAGCCTATCTTTTTAAAAAGGCTATTATGTCTAAATCCATGTGCTCGGCACTGAATTAAGATTACACTCAAGTATACAGTTCTCAAGTGTTCTAGATGTAATTACTAAGAAACTTACCAGTAAACAAGTCAAGCTCAGCTTTCAGTATTTTATATATTACATATTTGTAAGTATTATATAAAATGCCTCAACATGAACTAAAATTATCACAAGATGTAGTTTGCATCATTACCTGAATATTTATAGAAAACTGCAGTGTTTACCTCTTACAAATGGACATATTAATATCTACTAAATGTTAATTATATTTTTAAGGGCTTACTACTAAACTTTACCTCTTTCATATTAATAAATTGAGGAATATAAAAGATCACTGGATTCATTTGAGTCCCTCAGAACCACTATGAAATGTATCCCAAATGTGTTTTTAATTGATTTCTGGGGCTCCTGGGTGGCTCAATCATTAAGCGTCTGCCTTTGGCTCAGGTCATGGTCCCAGGGTCCTGGGATCAAGCCCCTGCTCAGGAGGAAGCCTGCCTCTCCCTCTCCCACTTCCCCTGCTTGTGTTCCCTCTCTCACTGTCTCTCTCTCAAATAAATAAAATCTTTTTAAAAAATTGACTTCTGAGACTTTCAAATCTCAAGTGTTACAGGAGACTGGCTGCTTTTGAAAACATAATATAAGAATGTTTCAGTAATACAGCTGGGGAAAAAAAAGATTGAATTAAAATGGATCCTAAGATTATGGTTTAACACTTATTGATGAACAGACCCTTACATTTTCTCTCTTCCTGAATATATGCAGAAATATAGATTTCTCTGCAGAAAAAATAAGTCGGAGTGTTACAATCACAGCACATTTCTATTTACAATACTCACAGCACAAACCTTTCTTTTCACATGTTCACTTAAGTAACAAACATCTTTCCCCACAAAGGACAATATCCACTGTGAGTTCAGAAACTTAAAAGTAAAAATTCCCAATGGAATGCCCATGTAAACACTAAAAATCTAACAAAATAAGACAAAATCTTTTCTCCAAAGTGTTGCATGCCACACCAAAGCACAACGTTGTTTTATAAACCAGTAAAATTGAGTCTACCCGGTTTTCCTAAATTAAAAAAAAATCCACTCGAACCCAAAGTTTTGTTTTTCTTTCCAAAAATAATATTCCCTTAAGTTTATGCTTCCAATTTGAATTAGGGACGAATGGAAACGTAAAGGGGTAGAAGAGCAGCAGCTGGGTTCTTCATCCGCAAATAAAGCGACTAGATCTTAATCTAGCTCGGCTGGCCCAGGACAGAGAAAAATCTGTTTTTGCTATCACTGAGGAATGCCAGTTAGTGCATTCAAAACACTGGTCACCTGCTTGATCCACGCACACCTCCCCAGCCCCGCACAACTCGAGCATGAAGTCCTTGCTCAACTTTCCCACTGTCATCATCTCACCCTCTGTCGGGAAATCCACTGAAAAACATCCAGTTTTTTTCTTTCAAAAGGACACGCATCAATCCGGAGTGTACAGGCACAAACTGACTAAATTAACCTGCCAGCGTCTGGAATGAAAATACTTAGAGCTTGAAATTTCTGTTTCCTGTAGTTCTCAAGAAAAGTGGTTTAGGGTGGAGGTGGGGGGGGGTGGGGGCCAGGGATCTTTTACTGTTCTCAATATGACTGGTTTCCCACCCCAGGATTTCACACAGAAAAGCAGACAAGCCCCATCTTGGCCGAGGGGCACTCACCTAGCAGGTGGACACGGCCTGGCACGTGCTCCTCCCGGAGTGGTTGGTCCCGGCCCCCTGCGGGCGGCCACCCGGTGCGGAGAGCGAGCCCACCTCGCGCAGCCCTCGAAGGCCAGCCTCCACCGCAGCGCGGGAAGCCGGTCGCAGCCCGCGGCCGTCCCTCCCCCGCCCCGCTCTCCCGCCGCCTCCTCTCCTCCCGCTGCAAGTTTCCACGGCCGGTTCTCGCAGCTTCGGCGCTGCCGGCTGCCGAGCCGCAGGGGCGCGAACTGGGATTGAACAGGTCGCGGAGCCGGAGACGCTGCAAAGATCACAGACGACTTAACGAGGGGCCGCCCCTTCCTTTTAAACACCCGGGGGCCGGCCGGCGGGGGGAAGGAGGGCAGGCGTCCAAGGGCCCACGTGACCACCAAGCCCGCTGCACGGAAATCCAGGGAGGACGCGCACTCCCCTGCCTCGCCAGCCACACTCACCTGCGCGAAGGGGGAGGCCCCCGGGAAGGGGCGCTTCGCAGGCACCCTCAGGGGAGCCCTTCCCGCCGTCCGCAATGTAGGAGGGGTGGGGCGGGGCCTGAGAATGTGCATTTCAAACCAGGGTCCGGGTGAAGCTGAAATTGATGCTGCCCGACTGGGGGCCACACTGGGGGCATCACGTCCCTGGAGGCTGACCCACGTGGGTCTGACGGGGGCTGGATGATGCTTCGGTGTCACTGAAGTACAGAAATCTAAGACTCCAGTGGTGAAACTAGAGAGGCTTTGGATTTTCCCAGTCCCGGGTAGCAAGCGCAGGTTCGTGCCCCTGGGGGGGCCAAGCCAAGCGGCCCGGGCGGGAGATGGTGGCTGCGAGCTCTCCGCGGCTGGCTGGGAAGGCCTTTCTCGTGAGAGCAAAGATCCCAGGAACCTCCTCAAACTCACCTACTGCAAAACAACACCTGGGGGGGGGGGGGGAGAATCTGCCTCCGTGGCGGCTGCGCCCCTCTTCCCTCTGCAGCGCCTCAGTCGAGCTCTCCGCAGGCGAGCGTCCCCTGGTGGCAGATCCAGTTCCCGGGTCTGCGGGGTCCCCAAGTTCTCACCCACCCTGCAGCGGCCCACGGTGTGAGGAGTACCGACCTCAGGATAGTCATGACTGAAGCACCCGGCTTGAGGGCAGCCACTGGTGGCAAAAATCCGAAGGCAAGTTACAGATGTCCCACAGGCCATTCTGGGACCCCAGTGCCACATTTGTGTCTAACTAATCACCACTATCCATACACATGGCATAAGGGACATGGTTCTTGATCCGGCTGTGACTCCAGATCTCTGATAAAAGAAGACCAAAAGGGCATTTGGAGGGAGACTTATAATGCCAGCCTCGGGTTCCAAAATTAGCCAAAAACGGCCTAGACCGACTCTACCATGCTCTGGGTTCCTGAGAGTGAGGTTCACAGGTAGTGAAGGCAGGCTTCACATATGGAGAGCTGCCCTCTTTATAAACAGTGGTTAGAAAAACTCTCTCCTTCGCCACCCCCTTCAATTTTCATTAAAGCAGGGACTCCTGGGTTCTCTCAACTTGCAAGGCAGGGTTTCCTGATCCTTGAGGCAGAGAAGTTAGTTTGAACCGCAGAGTGTGGAGTTGACCAGATTCATCTGTGTGGGACCCTAGAGGACCAGATGCTTCTCTTTGCCAATCTCAGCTTTCCTTGTCCCCTCCCCTGGGTGTCCCGGGATGTACCCAGTATCCATATGCTCCCTCTTCCTATGTGCCGAAGAAAATTTTAAGCGATGGTTTTAAAAAATCAGTTCCACTTGGAAGTACTTACTTGTTAACAAGATACATCTGGGGGGACATGGGTGGCTCAGTCATTAAGCATCTGCCTTTGACTCAGGTCATGATCCCAGGGTGTTGGGATCAAGCCCCGCATGGGGCTCGCTGTTTGGCCTCTCCCACTCCCCTTGCTTCTGTTCCCTCTCTCACTATCTTTCTCTCTCTCTCTCTCTCTCTCTGTCAAATAAATAATAAAAGCCTTTAAAAAAATACATCTAGAAAGGAAATTATTGTGAAGGAACTTCAGTCTTGAGCCACTAGGCTGACAAAGATAATGTGAGGGTGAAGAAAGCTGACACCTATCACCTGTCTACACTGTGCCAGAGAGTGTGCTAAATGTTTGCACCACATCTCATTTAATGGGAGCTCCGTGAACCAGGTACAATTGACCCTCCTTCTCAGATGAGGAAACTGAGACCCCCAGAGCTACCTAAAGCCACACACAGGAAGGAGCCAGTAGCCCCAGCGCTTTCATTGACAGCTACCGCTGATTAGGCATTTAGTCATGCCCTACTTTTCTGCACGTTATCTCATTTTCTTTTTTTTTAAAATTTTGTTTATTTATTTGACAGAGAGAGAGAGAGCGCGCGCACAAGTAGGCAGAGAGGCAGGCAGAGAGAGAGGGGTTAGCAGGCTCCCCACTGAACAGAGAGCCCGATGTGGGGCTTGATCCCAGAACCCTGAGATCATGACCTGAGCTGAAGGCAGAGGCTTAACCCACTGAGCCACCCAGGCACCCCTCATTTTCTATACAATAGGCCTAGGAGGGAAATTCTATTATTAAGTATCCCCATTTTACAGTTGAGAACATGGCCAGTCCGCAGCTGAGAAAGACTAGAACCCAGGTGAGAGCCCAAAACTCTGTTCTCTTTCATACCATGACTGTGGTCAATCAGAAATGAAGATGTCTTGAATGTCGGGACACTAGATCTCCCTCAAACGAGCCCTGCCTCAAAGCCTCCAGCCACCTGAGAGATAACCGTCTGCTCGCCCCAGAACTAGACCTCTCTGTTTGCTGTAATGCTTCCTTCAGAAGGTGTTCCACTCATGGGAGCAGCATGTTCTCTTTTTAAAGACCCTCAAACATCCACAGAAGTGGTTACAAAAGGAAACCTCATTGCCGGGAATATTAAGCAGAGAATGAATGGGAGTGAGTGCATTTCCTTCTGACTCACCCTGTGGAGTGAGAAAGATAATGGTACCTTGATGGAAGCTTTGCCTGGTTTAATGCAGTGAGTAGCGAGTTTATTCCAAAACTAAGAAGGGACTCTGAGATAGTTAATACCAATGTCTACACTGAAAAGCAACCTGAAATCTAGGCTTAAGGACCATGCCTCTGTTAGAAGGTCCCCATCTCTTTTCCACCTCACTCTTGACCTCCCTAAGGAAGCCCCTACAGAGTAGGACACTGAAAGGATTTCCTCTTCCCAAAATATTCTATAACAGGGACCAAAGTCCTCACCATGCAGTCATCCTTTGGGGTTAAAGCATTGGATTGTTAAAATTCGATCATGTTATATATGATGAGTAATATTAATCTACACTAATGAGATGAGCTTAGGAGATGAGCTAAATGTCACCTGGGAAAGAAAGCAAAGGAGGTTGGCACAGGGCAGGTACAGTTTTGCTGTGGAGGAGAGAAACCCTCTCCATCTGGAGGCACCTCCCTCTTTTCATCCTGCCCATTCTCTGTCCAGTGAAGTCTTACCCAGGCCAAAGCCAAGAGCCTAAGTGAAGACGGAGATAGCCTCCCGCACAGCGCTCTCCCGCCGCCCACGCTGCCGACGCGGTGATGGTCCAGTTCGCATCTGGTATCTCTGGATTCCCCCCGCCGGAGCACCATACCGGCAGTACCCACCTCGTTCAACGCAGACATTCAACAAACACCTGCCACAGTCTTCGACTTGGAAAGAACAGAGGGAAAGCGGAGAGATGTTCTATAGGAAAGATCCCATTAAGACGCAAAACAAACAAAAGCTTGTTGAAGGCAAGAAAGCAAAAGCTGATGTGGAGGGGAGGAGTCCTACAAATCGCGGAGGGCTGATGACTTTGGATTGTCGCACTTTCTTCTCTGAGCCAGAGGCGAACTGGGAGGATTTAAGTTCTGGGATGCTCTGACCTACTCCGGAGGATAAAGGATCAGGCTGTTTCTTCATGATGGGTGGTTATAAATTGGTCTGTTTTAAGAGGATTTGGGAGATGTAACCTTAAACGTAAGGAACTACTGAGAGAGAAGGGAAAAACTTGTTGCACCATCAATGACACCTTCATTTGGAGGTGATGAATTGGAAAGGTGGGATTCCTAATGCCATATGCCAGGTTATTTCAGCTGCTCACGAATCAGGGTTTGTAAAATAAAATTTGATATTTGAAAATTGGATTTGGGTAGACAGAACTTTTTAGGATCATGTCTTTTGTGGAGATAAAAATGAACATAACATTTATGTACCTTTCCAACCCCGGCACCACAGGGAGTAGGCTTGCCCAAGGTTGGCTCATTTTTATTTTATTGAATCCTCATGACTTGCCTTTGGCTGTCCCTGCTTTTTAGATTGGGACACAGAGCCTTAGAGAGACAACGTTTCTTTTGCAAGGTCATCTATGTGCACATAGCACAGTTTTCTACCTACCTGTGAATCCCCTGCTTTCTCCTCTGTTATAACGGTGAGTTTGATCTTCCTTGTGTAAACTGAGTCATTTTGTCCTGTAGAGCCTGGCTATTGCTGAATGAAATCTTGTCAAGTTATTGTCTAGCCATGACCATCTGTGTGCATATTTATATAACTTTATTCTTTACTGACATGGGTTTGCCTGGAACCGTTGGTAGGGCTGCCAAGGACAGAAGCGGCAAGGTAGCCCTAACCTGGTAGCTAAGTGCCCAGACCATAGGACAAGGTTACTCTGACCTGCAACTGAAATGAACCACATGGGTGGCTAGCATGTATAGCCAGCTCCTTATAACTTACACTCATCTGTCTCCGTCTTGGTCTTTGACATTTGCAAACATACAGGTCAAATAACTTTTTGTCCTATCTAACTGCTCCTTGAAGGTACTTAAATTCCGCACAAATCTCTTGCATAATTTGTTTCTAATTCGTATCCATTTGAAATCAAACAACGGAAGAGTCTATGTTCCTATCCTGAGCCCCAGCTGTGATTGAAGCAATTCTCTCGTGAGCTAGCAGAGAAACTCGCCCCTGGAGGTCACTGGCAGGAATGTGAACACCCTGTTGAGAAAGAAAATGTTAAAGAACTGTTAGAAACCATGGCAAATTGTAATATGCAATTTCACAAATGACTCCAGTGCAATTCTGGAAATGCAGCTTCTCTACCTCTTCTGGCACAGAATAAAATAATATTAATAACAGGTCAGACAGTGTAATAATCCCAAATAGGAGGTCAAAAAAAGGGGGGGGTGTATATAGACAGAAATGACTCAAGAGGCCACAGATTCTAATAGGAATATCTGCTTCCACAGAGTTTAGAATTCAAAAAAATTGAAGTTTTTTCTACTTCTCGTAAATGTATTTGACATTTTCAAGTTCTTTGTTCATATCATGGAAAGTTACTAGAAATGTCTCGTATTGTCAAATGCACATCGCATTAATGGCTTTTATAAAAATGTAGACCCCATCCTTTGTGTACAGAGTGTTCACATATATCATTGCTCGATCTGATGAGTCTAACCAGAGAGAGGAACGGTCTTCTCCATGATTCAATCTCCCTTTTTCCTGGGAATTACAGCCAGGAAATAAACTTCTCCAAGCAGTTTATATAGCTTCTGAGGGGTGACCGACGTTGTCCAGTGTGCTGGGATCCTTATGGTCTCCCCTTTTTTCACTTCTTTTAACATCTCTACAATTTTTTCTTCCTGTCTATCCAGGCCGTTTGCTCACTAATCTGTTCTTCCTGGTTCTGCCCATGTTCAGGCCAGAAGCTTCCTCAGCCTGCTCCTATCTTCCATACTCTTCCATCCACCAGCCACAACTTACCAAAAGAGCTGCTATCCTAAGGTGACATTGGCTTTTACAATGAACACAGCACACACATGGCCATGTCATGCTTTGATTTCACACCAGTACTGTGACAGTAATTTTATCCCCATTTTGCATGTAAGGAAACTTCATTGAGTTCGGTAAATTCACACTTATAGGAACCCTGGTCCTCTGACTTATTTTGTAGATCCAAACCTGCCTCCCTGAGGGAAATTCATTTCATGCATTGCTATCCCTGGGTGGAGTTTGAGGGGGAAGGAGGTCTCTGAGGGTCCGCCATGCTGCTACTATCCTTGGGCTTTGTCACCACACCCCACTCCTCTCTGCTCTTCCCACTTTATCTCAATCTGAAATACCATTCAAGGGAGATAATCATTGACAAATTTTTCTTTTCTTTTCTTTTCTTTTTTTAAAAAGAGAATGTGTGTGTGAGTCAGGGGGAAGGCAGAGGGATAAGGAGAGATTCCTAAGCAGGCGCCACACTCAGTGTGAGCCCGACTCAGAGCTCGATCTCATGACCCTGAGATCATGACCTGAGCGGAAATCAAGAGTCAGACACTTACCTGACTGAGCCACCCAGGCGCCCCTCATTACAACTTCTTTAGTTATTTTTACTTTAAAATTATCCTGACACTCAGCTTTACATTTATTCTTTCATAAAACACTCTTCTTTGGGACTGCTTCTTGCCCTCCTGCCTTTATCTCTTTGTGAGAATGCCTTCTTAAGGCTGAAGAGTACTGCCGGAAGTGCTTACCTGCAGACCCTGGAGAACCTGAAGGTATTTGCTCGCAGATGAGGAGGAGTTAACGTTCATTTAGCAACAGCTTGTAAACACTTTATCTTCACTATTTCATGTAATCCTCAAAACTGTCTTACAAGGGAGGCACTATTTATGTTCCCACATAGCAAATAAGGAGACTGAGGCTCAGAAATTTAAGTAATTTGCCCACTATCAGGCTCAGAAATTTAAGTGATTTGCCCACTATCACATAGCAAATAAGAGCAGAGGGTTCCTACCGGATCTGTGTCACAGCAACATCCATTCTCTTTAAACTGCTGATCTCCTGAAGGCTTTATAGTCTAGCAGAGGGGAGGAGACCAATGCCCAAGAAATGATCTGCAGTGCATATTACAAATGATCAGAGACAAGTGAATGGTGGGGATGGGGAGTTCTGTGGACATTCAGAGGATCCCCCACAGAATCCTCTTAGAGAGAAATTAACCCCCAGAGCTTGTTTCCAGAGCTCACTGAATTTCAGACATGGGAGGTGCCAATCTCCCAGGTGGAGGTGGGGGAGTGTCTCTGAATTCTGCAGGTGCCCAGGCTCAGCGTTGTGTCCTTCCCTCGGCATCCCTCATTCTTCCTGGCTGCTGGAAGCTGCTTGGGGCACAGGAGTTCTACAGAGGAGATGGAGAACACACAGGCCAAAGGAGCCCCACCGCTTAGCAGATATACCCCCTTGAATGCTTTTCTGGCCTCTTTGATCTTCGGTAAAAACAAGAACACAAGAATGTCCTGCATGAGATGTGACGACGATGAGCTGTAACCTGACAGCTGGCAGATTCTCCAGACAGGATGGCTTTTAAAAAAATCCACTTGTCCTTGGAACAAAGGGCTTCAGAGGTGTGGGGAAGACTTGGCAAAGAGCGGGTGTGGTGCTTAGAGAGGTTTGGCCTCCCAGGGTGGCGGACACGGTAAGAATTAAACGCCCTGTCAGGAGCTGGTTGCAGAGCTCTGCATACAGCTCTTCAGGCAGTTCCAGTGGTGAAGTGAGTTAGACCCGCGGACATATAACCCAATGTAGAGTTTTTCCACATCCCTGGATCATGAGTCACCTGAGTCGCTTGTTTAAAATATGGATTCCCAGGCCCCTCCTCCCCTGCCTAGCAGGCTCTGAACCAGGAGCTCTGGGGCAGGTCCTGGAAATGCACATTTTCCCCAACCAGGTGATTTTATGATAAGGGAAATTGGGAAAACGTTGCTTTAAATTGTTCAAACTTCTCACATGTCCACTAGGTAATGGAATCTGTGTAATGGGTGATTTATCATCCCCATCTTATAGGAAAGATAACGAAGACCCAAGCAAGCTCAGCACTGTACCAAAATCTGTTCCCACTGGCTCAGGAGGGCTAACTACTCTGGAGAGTTAAATACCCGAGGAATTTGCAATTCAATTGTTAAACCAATCTGTCGGTAAGTCGTTAGACTGTGGATTTCACTTGGCCAGAGAGGAGCCCAAGGGTGCTGTTCCCTTCAGAGCACAGGCCAGTGATTGACGTGAATACTTCTTAGCTCTTCTCTGGGTTTTGGTTCTTGGCTCACTCTGAATACTGTATTGTCTTTTTCTTTAGGAATCCATAAGTACTATACGCAGAACAGGACTTCTTTTTTTTTTTTTTTAAAGAATGGTTTGCTAGCACACCACCTAGCAAAAGTAATTAGTCTTGTTGTTAGTAACTGGGCCAAGTTCACCTGTGTCCTTACTACTGGTCTAGGTGCGTGGGTCCAGACATTTTCTCCTCCTGCAGTTAACATCCTTTATCATCCCTAGCACCTCCAGTCCTAGATAGATTTTTTTAAGGGCTCAAATTCTGCAAAGGACCACCAGCTATGGAGTTGGTTCAGATTTTCGAGTTAGAGGATCTGAGTTTTACACAACAGGGTCATGTCTCCCTCTAATGGATGGTAAAGAATAAGACAAGGAAGATTTCTACTTGTTGAATCAGAAGGCTGTGTGTAATTTATTATATGTGATTTCTATTTGTTGTTGAATCAGAAGGCTGTGTATAATTTATCATATGTGATATGTATAACACGTATTGAAACAATATATAGTAACTTAAGCAGCGGATTTCCAAGAGCAGCACAAAAATGTTCTTTAGTTTTCATTCACTCAATATTTCATTCATTCAGTATTTATCATTTACTTAACTATGTTTCAGATGTTGAGTAATAAAGCTATGAATGACACCACACAAAGGCAAAGAATGAGAAAACTCATGATATGAAAGATTGCCAAGATATATAAAGGGGAAAAAAACCACAGTATAGGACGGTATGAATATGTCGCTTGTTTCGAGGCACCTGGGTGACTGGGTGGATTAAGCATCCGACTCTTGATTTCGGCTCAGGTATGATCTCAGGGTCCTGGGATCGAGCCCCATGTCATGCTCCATACTCAGCGAGGAGTCTGCTAAAGCATCTTCTCTCTCCCTCTCCCTCTGTTTTTCTCCCTGCTCTCTCTCTCTCTCCCTCTGAAATAAATAATCTTTAGAAAAAATAAAATATAAAAATTTTATCATTTGTAGGGCGCCTGGGTGGCTCAGTGGGTTAAGCCTCTGCCTTCAGCTCAGGTATGATCTCAGGGTCCTGGGATCGAGCCCTGCATCGGGCTCTCTGCCCAGCGGGGAGCCTGCTTCCTCCTCTCTCTCTCTCTGCCTGCCTCTCTGCCTGCTTGTGATCTATCTCTGTCGAATAAATACACTTGATCTTAGCCAAAAGGCCGAGAAGCGATTCTCTGTCGAATAAATAAATAAAATCTTCAAAAATATATATATCATTTGTTCAAGAGAAAGGAGAAAGGATACATACACACCAACTCACATAAAATATTTCCAGAAACATACACAAAAAAAACTACTAACACTAATTGGTTTCCTTCTAGAAAGAAAAGAAGACTATCTGGAAAATAGAGGTAAGAGAGAATTTTTGTTGTATTCCTTTTATATATTTTTAATTGCAAACTATGTGAAGGTATTTCCTAATCAAAAATAAACATTGGAAATTAGCAAAGCAAGTCCTGTGTTCAGTTACTTGGGAGGAAATTCACATACACGTACAATAACCATGGATAGAAGCATTAGCAGTGTGCTAGAGAGCATGGGAAGAGGCATATACTCTGACTGGATGGGGAGAAGACATGGAAGCAGGAAAGCTCATTAGGGACCAGGTCAATGAGGACCTTCTATGCCAAGCTAAAGAGCTTTCACCTTATTCTGTAGGCAACAAGCCATTCAAAGACTTTAAGAGGAAAGTAAAAAGTAGATTCACATTTTAAAGGATCATTCCAGGGGCTCCTGGGTAGCTCAGTCGGTTGAGTTTCTGCGTCTTGGTTTCAGCTCAGGTCGTGATCTCATGGGTCTTGAATTATGCTCAGCAGGAGTCTGCCTGAGGATTCTCTCCCTCTGCCCATCCCCTCACTTTCACAGGCTCTCTCTGTCTCTCTCTAAAATAAATTTTAAAATCTTTTTAAAAAATAATAAAATAAAGGATCATTCCAATGGCAATGTGGAGCAAGATTGCAGGAAGTCTCAACTAGATTAGAGCCAGACCCCCTTTCAGTAACTTTCTTCCTTCAAAGACCTATTTTCTAGGGTTGGAATGCCTCAGCGTAAGAACAGAAATAGACTTGGCTGAGTCTAGGTTAAAGACAATTTATGGGATCTATTCAGATTACTTGTTCTTGGTCTACAGAGAAGAGTAAATTATCCAATAACTGTAATTTAATTACAGTATCCTAGGCACACTAGCAAATACTGAATGGCACCTCACTAGTCCTTGCAATAATCCTATAAACTAGGTCCACGTATGCTGCTCAACTTTACAGGTGAGAAGACTGAGACTCACATAGGTTAATGACTTGCCTGAGGTCAAATAGCTCAAAAATGTCAGATGGATTTGAGCCCATCTGTCTCATTCCACAGCTCATATTTTCAAGTATCAGCATACACAGGGTCCCCTCTGAGCTGTTCAACCAAACCCTCACTCCCTCTCACTGCCAAACCTGACTTCTAAAATATGCCCCTTCCCAACCCTCTTGCACTGCTGGTGGGAATGCAACCTGATGCAGCTGCTCTGGAGAAGAACATGGACATTCTTCAAAAACTTACAAATAGAACTATGGTACAATTCAGCAATTGCACCACTATGTATTTACTCAAAGGATACAAAAATACAGATTCAAAGGGCTACATGCACCCTGATATTTACAGCAGCATTATCAACCATAGGCAAACTATGGAGAGAGCCCAAATGTCCACTGACTGATGAATGGATCAAGAAGATATGGTGTAGGGGCGCCTGGGTGGCTCAGTGGGTTAAGCACCTGCCCTCCTCCTGCCTTTGTGCTCACTTGCTTTCTCTCTCTCAAATAAATAAACAAAATCTTAAAAAAAAACCAAGATGTGAGATATATAGAGATATAGATATACATATACATATATAATGGAATATTACTCAGCCATAAAAAAGAATAAAATCTTGCATTTGCAACAGCATGGATGGACCTAGAGGGTTTTATGCTAGGTGAGGTAAGTCGGCCAGAGAAAGACAAATAGCCTATGATTTCATTCATATGTGGAATCTAAACAACAAAACAGATAAACATAGGAGAAGGGAAGGAAAAATAAAATAAGATGAAAACAACTATAAGAGACTCAATGATAGAGAACAAACTGAGGACTGATGGAGGGAGGTGGGGGGTGTTGGGCTAAATGGGTGATGAGTACTAAGGAGGGGACTCGTGATGACCACTGGGTGTTGTATGTAGTGACAAATCACTGAATTCTACTCCAACAATACTGTGCTGTATGTTAACTAACTAGAACTTAAATAAAAATTTAAAATAAAATAAGATGAAATAAAATGTTCCCCTTCCTTCCAGCAGCCCTAGTCAAAATGGCAGAAGGAAGAGTTAGACATTTTTCTCCTTCTCATTGCCTCTCCCAACTGCATCCTCCATTTCCTCATCTCCTTCCCACTTCCTCTCATCTCTGTTTAGTCTCACCCCATCTCCTTCTACCTCCCCTCATCACCATCTCATCTCCCCTCCTCTCCTTCCCATTTCCCCTCATCTCCTTCCTACCTCCCCGTGTCTCTATCTCAGCTTCCCCGTGCTTTGTGGTTCTTCTGCCCTGTTCTACTGGAGATGCAGCCTTCTCTGCTCCTTTCCCAAAATCAAATCTCCTGAAATGCAGGACACTGAGACAGAGAAGGACTGAGACGTTAAAATAAGGTTCTAAGGATGGCATTTCAGACATCCTCCAGCACTGAGGACTGAGGTGGCCTAGGAAGACAGCCACCTTCTTTTTGTGGCTTGTTGAGTCTTTTTGCAACTTGTTGAGTAAAGAATGGTCTTCACAGATGCCTCTTCTGTCACATGAGGGGCTCCTCATATGTACCGCAAAGAGTAGTTTATGGCATTAGAATGGAAAAATTAAAATTACATGGGGCGATCTCACAACCCTGAGGTTCTAACCTGAGCCGAAACTCCGAGCTGGGTGCTTGGCCAATTGTGCCAGCCAGGTGCCCCTCCATACCATTAAATTTGATTTGCTACACTTTTCTTGGCAATTGATCTGTGGTTTTCTTTTCTTGGCACATCTTTGTCAGGTTTTGATATCAAGGTAATGCT
The DNA here is from genome assembly GCA_004024625.1 of Mellivora capensis. Taxonomy (NCBI): domain Eukaryota; kingdom Metazoa; phylum Chordata; class Mammalia; order Carnivora; family Mustelidae; genus Mellivora; species Mellivora capensis. The sequence continues at coordinate 40,067 of PISX010003143.1, read as the reverse complement.
CTCATCCTAGAATGAGTTGCTGTTTGTTTTCTCTTTGCCCCATGAGTTCTTTGGGAGTTTTTTCCTTTTCTTCTGTGTTCTTTGGGATTTTCAACTTCATGTTATAAACACCATACTATGTTTTTTTGTTTGTTTAAAAGGCCCGTTATCTTTAGAAGAGATTTAAATGGAAAAATCATGTCTATTTACCCATGTAGTTAGCATTTCTGGTGTAGTTGTTTCCAGCAAAGATACAGATTTCCATCTGGTATCATTTTCCTTTTGCCTGAAAAACTTACATTTCCAAAGAAATGAGGGACACCTGACTGGCTCAGTAGATAGAGCATGTGACTCTTGATCTTGGGGTTCTGAGTTCGAGTCCCGTGTGGGTGTAAAGAGTACTTAAAAATAAAATTCTTTTAAAAATTACCATTTAAAAGTAAAAAACCACAAAGAAATGAGCTATTTAGCCACAAAAAAGATATGGAAGAACCTTAAATGCGTATTTCTAAGTGAAAGAAACCAATCTGAAAAATCTACATACTATTAGCTTACAACCATACAACATTCTGGAAAAGGCAAAACTATGGAGATGGTATAAAGATCAGTGGTTTCCAGGGATTCAAGGAGAAGAGGGGGAGCACAGAGCATTTTTAGGGCAATGAAACCATTCTGTGGAACACTGTACTTGGGGATACATGAATGTGCATTTGTCGAAATCCATAGAACAGTACAACGCAAAGGGTAAGCCCTAACTACGGACATTCATATAAAATCTGTCAGTATAGGTTTTTAATAATGAGCGTATCACACTGACGCAAAATGTCAATTACAGGAGAAACTGGGGCCGGGGAGGAGGTATAACGTAACTCTACTTCCTGTGCAATTTTCCTATGAACTTAAAACTACTCTAAAAATTAAAAGTCTATTTTTAAAAACTATTTCTATTTTTTTTTATTGCAGATCTGCTGGTGATTAATTCTTTTAACTTTTGTACATCTGGAACATACTTGTTTTACCTTCGCTTCTGAAATTTGTACTTGTAATATTTGTAATTTTTACGTTGACAATTCTTTGTTGTTGTTACTTTAAGGATGTTGTACACCTAGCTTCTCAATTGTGTATTTTGATGAGAAATCTTCTGTCATTCTTACCTTTATTTCTTTAGGCATAAAATATTTTTTTCTTTTCTAGCTTCTCATTTCTCTTCATCTCATTGAATGATGGTGTGTCAACCAGCACTCAAGCAGAGAATCGGAACCAAAGAGAGATTTGTTGCAAGGAATGGGCTTATGTGATCATGCGGGCTGGCTAAGCAAGCCTGAAATTCACAAGACAGGGAGTCAGGAAGGGTGATGGAACTCTCAGGCTTAGGAAGAACTCCATCTTCTAGGAACAAGCTACATCTGACCTCTACCTGGGGAAGACACTGGGGTTGTGGACCACTTCTCTCTCTGACCAGTTTATTTCATTTACTTCCAGTTCCTTTCTGAGACTTCAGATCCTTCTGGCCTTTGGTACTATTGCTAGAATCTGCAAGTCTACCCATATTCCCAGTATATTTTGTGGAGATAGAGGTGGAAACGGGCAACATGAAGAAACGTACATGGATGTTCAGCTATTTCTCGTATATCATAGTCCAGCATTTGTTTCAGAACTTGAACAGAAATTTGAATGGCTCTAGGGTGCTTGACACTACCATCCTGAAAGACACTGATGAGAGAATTAATCAGGTTATTTCATGGAATTCATGGGCTGAGAGCATCTATTTCTCTCTTAGAAAGAATTCTTGAATGGAAATCTTCGCTAGATCATCCCTGGGGCCTATACTATACCCCACCCCCACCAACCTGTAACTCCCTTTACTTTGAGGAGAAAATTCAATTTAGAAGCCTCCCTCTATTTGATTCTCCCCTCTCACTTTTTTTTTAAAGGTTTTATTTTTTGTAAGTTTTGTGGGGCTCAAACCAACAACCGCAAGATCAAGAGTCACATGCTCCCCTGAGTGAGTGAGCCAGAACTCCCGTTCTCACTTTCTATCCTTAGAAAGCTCACCTGCAGGAACAGCACGGTTCCACCGAATCCCAGTTCTCCAGCCCGGTAGCCCATGCACTGTGGACACACTTAGGGATGCAGCCCGGGCAGGCTGGCTTAGAGCCTGGGCTCCTTAACCACCACCCTCTGACTCCATCTCTATCACGTCTCCTTCTCACCACTTGGAAACGAAAGCAACTGCACCCTTAGAAGCCTGCTTTTGATAGTCCTTCCGCATTCACTTTTTTTCTCCTGAGTAGAAAGTCCTGATAATTTTCCAAAGCTACAAAGCAATTTTGACATTATTTTTTTTATCATCCTTAATCACTAGTACATAATGCCTAATAAAAGGGAATCAGACAAATTAGGAGCATAAGCTTTATCAAAGGAAAAAAAAGAGACTTCTGTTCAATCCCTTTCTACCTCTTACTAGTGTTTCATATTGCACGAGTGGCTTAAAATTCCTGAGCTTCAGTCTCCTTACTTGTAAAAAAAAAAAAAAAATTAAAAATGGTGGCAATGATACCCAGGCATTTTGTGAGAATTAAATGAGATAATAGACCTAAAGCATTTGGCACAGTGCCTCATATGCAGTAGATATTCAGTAAATGGTAGCTATTATTGCCAAATTCTTTTTTCTTTCACCGCAATGGGTAAAAGAATAATCTGGCATTTCTACATTCCCTCCAGAATGCAAAAATGAATTAATACACATCACTGCTTAAAAGACTATGTTATCTAAGTGGAAGACATTCCACAGCCAAGGTCCTTGACATAATACGATTTTAACAAGACCTTTTCAGTTATAAGTAATAAAGAATCTTGACTCAAGGTGCCTACACAGAAGGACATGTAACATCTCATCAACAAGTCTGGGTGTAGGGCAGCACCAAACTTCATTCCAAATTCAGAAGCTCAATATTGTCATTAAGTCTGTCCTTTCCATCTTCTGCAGTCCTTGGTGTGACCCACTTCCTTCTAGACTCTAGACAGCTAGAGTCGTTCAAGGGTCACATTCAGCCACAATGTGCAGAAGAAAAGAGGATTACCTCCGTCCTGGGTCTTTTTTGAAAGCAAGGAAAACCTTTCCAAAAGTTCCTCCAGCATATTTCTCATGTCTCCTAGGCCAAAGTGGTTGATAGTCATACCTCTAGACCAATCACTGGCTAAGGGAAGGGGTCTTGGCCTGCCAGGATTTCTCTCTTCTCCAAGCGAAGGACTGCAAAGAAAGAGTGGAACACAAACACACATGGGGCTCTAGCAGGAAAAAAAAAAGGGGGGGGAAAAAAGAGGGAAATGGCTGTTAGGTAAGGAACCAAATGCACCTGCTACACTTAGGATACCAGTTCCGAGAGATTGACTCAGGGCTGCTTTGGATTCCTATATTTAAATAGAGTATAATAAAGGATGGCGAAACCTCAGTAGGTTTGTGCCCAGCCAAGACATGTTATGGGGGACACCTGGCTGGCTCAGTTGTGCAACTGCCCCTCAGAACAATGTATTAAACTATAACCCCTGGAGGATTTTACTAGTTACCAAGCACATTTAGATATGGCCTTAAGAAAAACATACACTGGCAACAGGTCTTTGGGGAGAAGGACGATATACGACCATGAAGCTGGGCAGCTGGGAATGCCCAGACGCTCAGGGCGGAACGAAATACCGGCTGCTTCCCTTTTCCGTTGTCGCTTCTTTCTCTTCCCAGAAGCACCCGCTGTTAGATGAGTCCTTTGAATGTATAAACTTTACCCTCCTCCTCGTTTGTCCACAAGACCTGTGGCTAATGTTTGACCTTCATCAGTTCCTCTGTTGGCTATTGTTTCTATCTAATAAAAGTGAGACTGTGGAGTTGCTCAGGGCAGCAGTCTTTTCTACTATTGTTCCCTGCTCCCAATCTCTTGCAGCTGACTTGTTTGTGCCTAATTCTTCTCCCATTCGCCCGGACTGGAAGCGGTAAGTTGGAAAAGCATGTGACTCTCGAACGTGGGGTTATGAGTTTGGACCACATGTTGGGTATAGAGATTACTAAATAAACTGTTTTTAAAGATTTTATTTAAGAGTGCATGTGTGCACGTGTGTGTGAGAGCAGTGAGGGGTGCAGAGGGAGAGGGGGAGAGAAAGAATCTCAAACAGACTCTGCACTGAGCACATGGATCCCGCAGCAGGGCTCAGTCCCAGGACCCTGAGATCATGACCCAAGTGGAAATCAGGAATTGGAGCCTTAACCATCTGAGCCACCCAGGTGCCCCTAAAAGAATAAACATTAAAAAAAACAAGGTGCTGTTGTAGAAAAACCCACTGCAACCCTAAAAAGTGAGGATGGTGTTTGAAGATGCAAATCAGCACCATGTCTATCGCAATAGTATATAACGTACAATTTCATATGCAAACATGGTTTCTAAAGACAAGGTTATATAGGGGCGTAGTTTGCCTTTTTCAAGAGATCCTGGGAAACTTTTACATACAGAACCTCATTTGCTTTCTTTTTTTAAAAAAATCTTTTATTTGACAGAGATCACAGAGGCAGGCAGAGGGGGAGGGGGCAGCAGTCTCCATTTGCCAGAGCTTCCATTTGCTTTAGCAGCTAAACCAAAGCAGTATTATATCTGTCCATCTTGCCTTTCTCCTTAAAAGTTCTTATTAGATGCAAGAAAAATGGCATATTGATTTCAAAATCTCATTTACAGTGCGTTCAAAATACTTAACAATTCAATCTGTCTGACCTACTCCTACATCCATGTTCCTGGTCATTCTCTGTCAGTTACCTAATACAAAATGAAGCCATTTTTTTTTATTAGATTTTTGTTCACAGTTCTCCAAAATCATTTCAACGTGCAGCTGTGCTTAGGAGATTGGAGGATACTAAAAATTACAGAGAAAGGATATTGACTTAGGGAGTGATTTTTAAGTAACTGTGGAGCTCTACAGGCTTAGAGGGTGTTAAGGTATACTAAAGAAAACTATATGAAAATGCGTTAAGAGAAGAACTTAATATTGCTTTATAAAACTTAAATTCATATTTGGGTCTCTTGACATTTCAAACCTTAATGTGTGATTCCCAGTAGAATCTCAGAACGATTATGCTTCACATTTTTTTTAAAGATTTTATTTATTTATTTGACAGAGAGAGATCACAAGTAGGCAGAGAGGCAGGCAGAGAGAGGGAGGGAAGCAGGCTCCCCGCTGAGCAGAGAGCCCGATGTAGAGCTCGATCCCAGGACCCCGGGACCATGACCTGAGCCGAAGGCAGAGGCTTAACCCACTGAGCCACCCAGGTGCCCCTAAGCTTCACATTTTAAAAGCCTACATTTCTTCGCTAGCTTTACATCCTCACCTCACCATTGCACAATGATACAGTCAATGATTGACATTGGCGACACCAAGAGGTCTCACACCTGTACTGTGCAACAGGTACTAATCCTTGGTGCAGGGGAATTCACTGTTTGTGCTATAAAGCTTTGTGAACAACACGGGGAAATTAACAAAATTAGAACATGGAATTTTTCTTAGGCAGAATAGTCATACATTTTCCTTAGAAAAAGTGTGTGTGTGTGTGTGTGTGTGAGAGAGAGAGAGAGAGAGAGAGAGAGATGTGGCCACTCCCTCTGACTAAATTGAAAGGATTTTAAAATGTAAACTCACAATCTCAGACCATTTATTTCAGATTACTGAGCCAAGCATTTAACTATGAGAAATGGATTTGACATTCTTGTCAGTAAGAGTTGAAGGCATAATTTAATCATTAAGTTATTTGAATGTAGGTTTATACTCCCTGCTGGCAGTGTTTCTCTTCTGCTTATTCATTTGTCTGTGAAATCAAATACAGATTTGAAATATCTATAATTACCCCAAAACAGATCTGCCTGTAAACTGCCTTTGAAGAATTAAACTACCATATTTTATTTGTCAAGTAAACTTTTATGTACAAATATCTGCTCACAAATGAAACTGGAGTATATCTGTGGCTATAACACGAGTAGTCTGCTCTAAGTCAAAACTTAAAATATTTACGTGTATTCAGAGGTTGTATTCACCAAGCATCTCAGGCCACTGAATGTAATTAAAGTATATCAAATGGACAAAAATGATCTTACAGTAATAGGAATATTTTATCTTGTAAAAAAAAAATGATTTGGCCACAATACCTTAGCAAGACATAAGCCACACACTTTCAGCAAAAATTGAAGATGGGGACTTGCACTCTGGCAACATAGAGTAGATATACTTTTCCCTATTTTTCCTGCTACTTCAGTACAACTAAAAACACTGGACACTATATATAAAACAAATGTAAGATGACTCTGAAAGTTGAGAGAAGAAAGCAGACCAGCCAGGGACCTGCACAACAATATGGTGGTTAGTTGCCTGGATTTTCTTTGATGCCCCAAGTATCAAAGCTGACTTCTGTCAGCTGGTCATAAATGCAACAGCTTAAAAAATTTTAAGGGATTATTATTGTCTTAGTTCATTTGAGTTGCTATTACAAAATACCACAGATTGGGTAACAACATAAATTTATTTCTTACAGTTGTGGAGGCTGGGAAATCCTGGCTGGGTCCTCACATGGTGGGAGGGGGCAGTAGATCCCTCTAGAGCCTCTTTTTATCAGGGTGCTAACCTCATTCATGAGGCAGAGGGAGAAGGAGAAGCAGACTCCCCACTGAGCAGGGATTCGATCCCCAGACCCCAGTATCATGACCTGAGCCAAAGGCAGGTACTTCACTGGCTGAGCCACCTAGGAACACCTGTGCTCATCATTCTTATCAACACAGTGCTGAAAGATTTAGCCAATGCAATAAAGCAAGAAAAGGAAATAAAATGAATACAGATAGGCAAGAAAGATAGGAAATTTTGTGCCCCCCAAAATTTCCTAAAGGGGAAATGTGTGTATTTAAGATGGCTTTTAAAATGAGGATTCATTCATTCAGCAACAAACAAATTCACCACAGTGCAGGTTTGATCATTCATTCATTCCACAAATTTATTTCAATACTTGAACATATTTATTGAATGTCAGCTAAATTTCAAACATCATTCTAGCTGTAAGGATTCAGCAGTGAACAAAATAGATAAAATCTCTGTTCTTATGGAATTTCTATTTAGCAGAGGGTAAGGATGGGACAGAAAATAAATGAAATCAATAAATCACATAATATACATTTGACAGAGATAAGTACTATGGAGAAAAATAAAACAGGGAAGGGGGAGAATGAATACAGGGAGACTGAGGGAGATGCTGCAATTTCAAAGAGAGTGGTCAGGAAAGGTCTCACCAAGAAAGTGACATTTGAGCAAATACTTGAAAGAGCTAATGACAGTGAGCCATGCAGGTGTCTGGAGTGCCATAGGAAGGGGGAACAGCAAATGCAAAGGCCTGATGTGGAAGTATGAATGGTGTCTTTGAGAAATTGCATGACTAGAATGAGAGAGAGAGAGAAAGCAATTAGAGATAGAGGTCCCAGGAAATGGAACCCTAGTGTGTAAGACCCTGTAGGCCACCCTGAGGCCACTGTAAGCACCTTGGAAAAAATTTCCACAGGACTGAGAAAAATCTAGATAGAAGGAAAGGCAAGAACAAAGATGGAGAAGTAAGGGTGAGGGGGAACTTTTGAGGAACACAAGAACTCTTTCCAAAATCATACATTATCTAGAGGAATAAGAGAGATAAATAAGGGTGGAAAACATAATCAGAAAGGCCTCGATATACCACTGAGGCATTGGAACTTAATTTGTGAGGCAATGGGGAGCCATTAGAAGCATGAGTGAAAACACTGAAGCTGTGTTTCATAACAATTAGAATGGTCAAAAAATAGAGTCTGGCAGCTAGTCAGTGCAGAGCAAATACCAAAATTTTAAACTTTTTTAAAAAAAAATATTGATTTGAGAGAGAGAGAATGAGTGAGAGAGAAGCACACACACCCCTGAGCAGGGAGTTCAATCCCAGGACCCTGAGATCATGACCTGAGCTGAAGATGGACGCTTAACTGACTGAGCCACCCAAGCACCCCAACAAATATTATAATTTTAAGTATCAGTGTTTTGCCTCTTCTCATGAAATAATTAATTCAGGTAAGGATCATTAATGAATGAGGAAGCCATGAAGTGGAAAGCTGATGAGAAACTGGGTAAGTTCACAGTAAGTTAACAAAGGTTATAAGACATCATGTAAATAACAGCCTCAGTAATGTGAAAGAAGTGTGCATGACAAAAGTCAGGAAGTAGGATAGGGAAAGGGAACTAAAGGACACATCAAGGACAACAAGACCCTCATTTCACTAATCCAAAGATCAAAAGATATCAGAAATAGTTGAGAGAAGAAGAAAAACTGTCAATATATTAAGTCACAACAATAACTAATGGAGGAACTACGAATACTATAATCTTATTGGGAAGATGGGGGAAAGGAGATAGAGGACTAGGGTGGGTCACCTAGATCTTCTGCCATGGCTGGAAGTCAAGAGATAATTTCTAAAGTTGATTTCAAAAAGGGGAAATTCTTTCCTTCTTGTGGTAGATAGCCAGTATTAGAGGTAACGACGGAGTTAGGAAATCCTCATTTTACAACCACCATAATAAAATTTGATTCAGGAATCATCTATGGATGCATGGGGTATGGGCCAAGTTTGATAAGAAACAAAATACTTACTCAGCATCAAAGTTTCTCTTCACAGTATACTTTTTAAAATGCTTTTATTTATTTATTTATTTATTTATTTATTTAAAGTAATCTCTATCCCCAACATGGAGCTCGAACTCATGACCCCAAGGTCAAGAGTCACATGCTCTTCTGACTAAGCCAGCCAGGCACCCCAACAATATACTCATTAACTGTGAAAGGAAAAACAATACCTATACACCAGAGTAATACAACACCTTACGCAAGTGACCAAAATAAGGGGCAAACAGAGACACCTGGCTGGTTCAGTTGCTCAGTCGGAAGAGGTTCAAGTTCAAGCCCCATGTTGTGTGTGGAGTCTACAATCAATCAGTCAGGCAAACAGATGCCATGTGCCTCTGGATACGATAACCTGAGAAGGACAAAACACCATCGTGTTTGTATTGTATTGTGTTGTATTCCACTCAAAAAACTCATAACCTTGGGCACCTGGGTGGCTCAGCTGGTTAAGCATCTGCCTCCTGCCTCATCAGGTCATGATCCCAGAGTCCTGGGATGAGCCCCACATCAGGCTCTCCGCTCTGCAGGAAGCCTGCTTCTCCCTCTCCCATTCCCCTGCTTGTATTCCCTCTCTTGCTGTCTCTCTCTGTCAAATAAATAAATAAAATCTAAAAAAAAATTCATAACCTGAATCTAATCACGGGGAAACAATATCAGACAAACCCAAATGAGAGACATTCTAAAAAAACAACTGGCCTTTATTTTTCAGAAGGCTTAGTATCTTTATATATTTTTTAAGATTTGGTTTATTTGAGAGAGAGAGAAAGAGAGAGCACAAGTGGGGAGAGGGGCAGAAGGAGAGGGAGAAGCAGAGCAGGAAGCCTGACATGGGGCTTGATCTCAGAACCCTGAGATCTTGACCTGAGCAAAAACCCCAGAGATTTAGTATCTTTAAAGACAAATGAAAGGCTGAGAAATTATTATAGATAGAAATTAGACATGGAACTAAATGCAATTCATCATGCTGGACCGGATCTTATATGAGAAATAAAATAATGCTATAAAAAACATTACTGGGACAATGACAAAATTGCAATATATAATATGGAGTCAATATAAAATTTATTGAATTGTTTCTAGTCCTGACAAGATGAAATAAGCACATGCCACCCTATTCCTCCTGCTAATCACAAAACAAACAAATAAACCTGGAAAAAATCCATAAAGCAATTGACAGAAGACCAAAAGTTGAAGAAAAGACAAACTGGCTAGTGACCTTGGGCATCGAGTTCCCTGGGATTTTGTTTGCCTGCAGTATATCCAGGCCTGAGCACAGGGAAGGTCCTCAATCCAAAAATATCAATGGGCACATACCAAAAGTCTCCCAAGAAAAAGCCCACTCTCTCTGGCCACCCAGCCAGGAAAGAAAGCTTCCCAAACCCACCCTACTCAAGGCAAACCTGTCAAAAAGTCTACTCTTCTCTCACTCCCCTTTTGCTTCCACTGTCTCCCACCCTTGCCAGACCCACTGGACTCCCTGGTACTTCATTAAAACCTGGGCTGCCATTACAGCCCTAGGTAAGCACTGTTCTACTTCTGGGTCAACCAAGCTGAGTTTGGGGAGGATCTTTTTTTTTTTTTAAGATTTTATTTATTTATTTGACAGAGATTACAAGTAGGCAAGAGAGGCAGGCAGGGAGAGAGAGGAGGAAGCAGGTTCTCTGAGGAGCAGAGAGCCCGATGCGGGGCTCAATCCCAGGGCTCTGGGATCATGACCTGAGCCGAAGGCAGAGGCTTTAGCCCACTGCGCCACCCAGGCGCCCCTGGGGAGGATCTTTTGACAAAAATTCCATCTTTTAAAGGGTCTGGGCCCTCTTTTCTGTCACCTTTATCCCATAGGGCAATCAAAGATCTCTTTGTCTAGGCTAAGCAAATGCCCTCAGTGCAAAGGAGCTTAAAAATGGCTTTCCCCTAGAATGCCTGCCCAGATTTTCCCTTCATTTTGAAGCTCTTCCTTACTCCTTTGTCAACTCTTAGATAATATGTAAAAGTTTCTTCTCAAAAATATCAATCTTTTATTATTTAGGTATTTTATTACTTAGATCTTTTCAACAAAAGAGTTTGCGATAGGAAGCCTGGGTAGTTTGGTCAGTTAGGTGTCTGACTCTTGATCTCAACTCAGGTCTTGGTCTCAAGGTCCCAAGTTCAAGCCCTTCATGGAGCCCTCCACGGAGCCCCACATGTTGATACTGAGATCAGGAGTCAGATGCTTCCCCAACTGAGCCACCCAGGCACCCCTTAACTAAATGTCTGTGCTAGGTTCTCCCAGAAAAGGGAGGCCTAGGCAACTAATCCACAGTTCCCTGTTCAACACATGCTACCTGAGCTGGCTCTGAACCATCCCTTTGCTCCATATAAGGAAAGTAACCTTGCGATAACCAAACTGCTTTTACCTAGTATGATTTCCCTGTGCCTGCTTCCTTGTGCCTATACGTCTTTTTTTTTTTTTTTTTTCCCTACAGAAGACCAAAAGTTGGTCTTTTTTGTATAGCTCCTTGGTAAACTTTTCTGCTAGACTGGATGTTCCCCAATTCATGAATTAGTGAATAAAAGCCTACTAGATCAGTAAATTATGGAAAATTTTCTTTTAACGGGAGAGAAAGAGGTTTTATAATGTGAGAGATACAGTGAGAAAAAAATGGAAGGTGTTATTGTGAATCATGAATATTGGATTCTTTGTTGCCTGATTGGAATTACTATGAACTACTTTTGATTCCTGAATTATTCCTTCATAACACATAAATTGAATCATGCAGAGCTTGACACACAGATTACACAGACCAGCTATTAGAGTTAATTGAAGGTATTTGACTAACATTTCCACTACTTCCTTGACAATATCCCTCCCTGCCACTCTGACCCCAGGTTTCTGTACAACCTAGTCTTCATACGAATTCTTACCAACTGACCAATCTCCAACTCTTATTCACTCAATGAAGATTTAGGAACCTCGGGGCACCTGGGTGGCTCAGTGGGTTAAAGCCTCTGCCTTCAGCTCAGGTCATGATCCCAGGGTCCTGGGATCGAGCCCCACATTGGGCTCTCTGCTCATCAGGGAGCCTGCTTCCTCCTCTGTCTCTCTGCCTACTTGTGATCTCTGTCTGTCAAATAAATGAATAAAATCTTTAAAAATTAAAAAAAAAAAAGATTTAGGAACCTTGTTCTCATTCCTCTTCTATACCAAATTCATGCCATAATCCGAGATTTCAACAGCCACAGTAGATGGCCATCCAACAATACAGCTTTGTGATTGGTATGCCTATTTAATTGCAGGGACCTTCACCTACATTCAGTGATGAGTTGTTGAAGCCAGTTCATTCCAGCTTCTGTAAGCTGATTGCTCCTATCTCTTTCTAGTTCCTCATTCAATAACATGTTGGTAAGGACATCAGCCGTGGGCAGGATTTATACAACAAAAATCAACAAATGCTACAAATCAGGGAACTTTATTTATTCTTGAGGACCAGTTTCCCAGCGATAAGTGTCTCTATCCCACTTCAGCCTCTCACACGCAGATTCAGAAACCACCTGGGCTTTGGTCATCAGCAGGCATTGCTCAACACCGGAAATATAAAACTCCAGTAGTTCATTCTCTAGCCACTGCCTCAGCTCTCAGCTCTCATAGTCCTATTTCCCTATGCCTTCTCTTCAGTATCGCACAGACTTTCAGGCCCTGCTTGCATATTCTCTCCATACCTCATAAAGATAGATAGGATTCCAGTTGACTATGCCTAACTTTTTCTTTTAATCCTCTTTTAAGAAGAGGACCAACAAACTACTCAACATTTACTGATCATCTCTTGGAGTAACACAAGGGAATAAAAATCCTATTCCTTCAAAAATCAGTCAAAACTTGTTCTTACCTGGGGCGCCAGGGTGGCTCAGTCATTAAGCCTCTGCCTTCGGCTCAGGTCATGATTCCAGGTCCTGGAATTAAGACCCACATCAGGCTCCCTGTTTGACAGGAAGCCTGCTTCTCCCTCTCCCACTCTCCCTGCTTATGTTCCCTCTCTTACTATGTCTCTCTGTCAAATAAATAAATAAAATCTTAAAACAACAACAACAACAACAACAACAACAAAAACCACCTCGTTCTTAGCTTCATCAGGAAATGTTCATGGTAATTTCTTTTGTATTTTTTACTTTTTAATTAAGTAACTGTATGCCTAGTGTGGGGCTTGAACTCACAACAGAGATCAAGAGTCACATGCTCTACTGAGCTGGCCAAGTACCCTCTTCTATCTTAAAAAAAAAAAGAAAGAAAGAAAGAAAAAAGAATAAAAGAAAAGAAAAACCTGTTATTGTTTATCAAAAAGGTAAATCAAACAACCAGGCAACATCACGCAGGTCATTTTGAGTCAACATCTCCAGTGGGACACTGTATGCAACTACATGTCCTTGTAATCTAAAAATATGTGTGGTTGCAGGGGTAAATGGAGGAAGGCTGGGGTACTAGTTTCCTATCACTGCTGTAACAAATTACCACAAACTCAGTGGCTTAAAACAATATAAACTTATTATCTTACAGTTATGTAGGTTGGAAGTCCTCTACAAATCTACCAAACTATAATCAAGGTGTCAACAGAGATCCTTCCCAAGGTTCTAGGGGAGAATTTATTCCCTTGCCCTTTTCAGCTTCTACAGGCTGCAGTGGTATCTTCTTCTCTTTTCGTATTCATATAGGGGGTGAATCTGTTCACATCTGCCAACAGATCTAGAATGGTTTCTTTTCACTCTTGCCTTTTCTCTTTCAGAGGTACCCTGTATCAATAGGCTAAAAGAATTCAAATAACTTTCAAATATCACTTAAAATAATAAAAAAAAATCACTCATAAAGAGAAGGGGAGAGACAGACAATGGCTTTCTAATGAAAATGGTTGTTCGGTCATACAGATATTCCCATGAGGAATGTCATTTCAGAAACCAGGCTTTCAACAGAACATTTGGGTAGAAGTGTCTGCTTAAATACTAGGATAATGTTGTGATGGTCAGGACATTGCCCATGGACTAAAGTGTATCTATCACAACAATTCCTAAAGGGGATTCATTAATTGGATTGGAGGAAGGAGAAAGGAATTGAAAATAACTACATTGGGATTTAAAAAAATGACATATGTAGGGACGCCTGGGTGGCTCAGTTGGTTGGACGACTGCCTTCGGCTCAGGTCATGATCCCGGAGACCCAGGATCGAGTCCCGCATCAGGCTCCCAGTTCCACGGGGAGTCGCTTCTTCCTCTGACCTTCTCCTCGCTCATGTTCTCTCACTGCCTCTCTCTCAAATAAATAAATAAAATCTTTTTAAAAAAATGACATATGTAAAACTTGCTTTGTCATCATATATATAAATAGCTTAGATACACAGCAAATTATGTTTCCATGCTGCTTTGAATACCAAAGGGAATGGCAGGGAATGGTAATATCTCCTTATTCTGATGCCTGTTTACAGTTTCAGTCCTATTTCCATGTATGCCCTCTTGTCTTAGAAGCACAGCCACCAGGATTGATGGACTTGAAGTCAAGTCAAAATACACAACCCAACTGAAGCACAGACAGAAAAAAATTAATTTTTAAAAGAGTGCTTTTGAGACATGTGGCACATACTCAAAAGATCTAACATATCTATAACTGGAGTGTCAGAATAAAAGAAAGAGAAAGAACAGGATTGAAGAAATGATGACTACAAAAATTGCCAAACCCGATGACAGGCATCAACCCACAGATTCAGTCAACTCTGCAAATCTTAAGCATTATAAGGATAAATAAAACCATACCAAGGCACATTATAGTCAAATTGTTTATGGTTAAAGACAGAGAAAAAGTTACAAGCAACCACAGGTAGAAAAAGACACATTACCTTCACAGATGCAACAGTAAGGGGCACCTGCCTGGCTGATAAGCTGCCAACAGTTGATTTCGGCTCAGGTCATGGTCTCATGATTGTGGGTTCGAGCGCTGTATCAAGCTCCATGCTTAGCATGGAGTCTGCTTGAGATTCTCTCTCCTTCTGCTTCTACCCCTACCCCTGCTCATATACTCTCTCTCTCAAAATAAATAAATAAATAAAAATCTTTTTTAGAAAAGATGCAACAGGGACGCCTGGGTGGCTCAGTTGGTTAAGCGGCTGCCTTCAGCTCAGGTCATGATCCCAGCGTCCTGGGATCGAGTCCCACATTGGGCTCCTTGCTCGATGGGGAGCCTGCTTCTCCCTCTGCCTCTGCCTGCCACTCTGTCTGCCTGTGCTCGTGCTCTCTCTCTCCCCCTCTCTCTCTGACAAATAAATAAATTAAAAAAAATTTTTTTCTTAAAAAAAAAAATGCAACAACAAGACTGAGGACTGACTTTTTTTTTTTTTTAAGATTTTATTTATTTTAGAGAGACAGTGAGAGCATGGGGGAAGGGGCAAAGGGAGAAGAGAATCTCAAGCAGACTCCACTCCGACTGTGGAGTCTAACTGGGGGCTGGACATGGAGCTGGACTCAGGGCTTGATGTGGGGCTTGGTGCCAGGACCCTGAGATCATGACCTGAGATGAAACCAAGAGTCAGATGCTTAACCAACTGCTCTGCCCAGGCACCCCCTGAGAACTGACTTTTAACACAAACTAAAGCAGTCAGAAAATAACAGACTAACATCTTTAATGTACTATGGGAAAGCCTGTTATCCTAGGGTTCTACATCCAGTGAAAATACCATTCAGGGCCCCTGGGTAGTACAGTTGGTTAAGTGTCCAAATCTTGGTTTTGACTCGGGTCCTGATCTTGTGAGATTGAGCCCCGTGTTGGGCTCTGCACTCAGCACAAAGTCTGCTTAAGACTCTCTTCTCTCCCTCTGCCCCTACCTTCTACTCTCTCTCTCAAATAAATAAATAAATCTTAAAAAAAAAAAAAAAAAGAACATTGGGGAAGGTATGTGCTATGATGAGTGCTATGATATGTAAATAAAAAATAAAAAATTAAAAAAAAAACACCATGCAAAAAATTATGATTAAACAAGGAAGTTTTCAGGAAAAACAAAAACTGAAGGGATCCACTGCTATAAGAACTATGCTGTAAGAAACATTAAATGAAATTCTTCAGGTTGATGGAAAATTAGCCCATTCAGGAACACACGATGCTAGGTAGCAATAAAGACCACCAGTAAATAAAACTGTGTAGAGAAACAGAAATAAGGACTAGCGCTTAAGAATAACGATAATAATAACGTCTTGTGGGATTTACTAAATCTGTAAAAGTACATGATAATAATAGTACAGTGGGTGTAGGGTAGTTTAAAACGAAAAAATAAACTTCTTAAAAGGAGTAGAAATTATAAAAGTATTAACTTAAAAGTTAATAAGTTATTGTAAGCCAAGTACATCTCTACGTCTAGGGTAATCACTAAACATATATTATTATGTGTATATTATACATATTATATTATGTGTATATTATTAAAACACACAAAAAATACAATAATAAAATAAAAATACTCACTTCAAAGTAAGTGATAAAGGGAAAATTAAGAAGCTATGTTAGGGTTCTTCAGAGAAACAGAATGAATAGGATGTGTGTATATATGTAGGAGAAGATTTTAAGAAATTGGTTCTATGCAATTATAGAGCCTTGCAATTCTAAAATCTATGGAGTAGACCAGCAGGCTGGGGACCCAGGGAAAAGCCAATGCTACAATTCAATCTCAAGGCCATCTGCCAGCAGAATTCCCTTTCAGACAGGGGAGATCAGTTTTTGTTCTGAATGCCCTTCACCTGAGTAAATGAGGCCCACCCACATTATGGAAAACAATCTGCTTTATTAAAAGTCCACCACTTTAAATGTTAATTTCATCCAAAAACACCCTCACAGAAACATCTCAAATAATATCTAACCAAATATCTGGGCATTGTGGCTCAACCAACTTGGCCCATAAAATTAACCATCATAGAAACAAAGAACAGATGGGGAAAATGGACAATAAACAGCAATACGGTAGACTTAAATCCAACTTTATCAGAATTTACTTTAAACATCAAAGCCTAAACATTCCGATTTATAAGATTGAATTTAAAAACACAAAGCTCAATTATATGCTGTTTATAATGGATATGCTTTAAATATAACAATACAGAATAGTTGAAGAAAAAGTGGGGGGAATTGCCATGCAAACACCAACTGAAAGAAATGTGGTTTAGCTATGTTAATACTAAACAAAGTAGACCATGAGATACCTGTATTACCAGTATCACCTGAGGGGCGCCTGGGTGGCTCAGTGGGTTAAAGCCTCTGCCTTCAGCTCAGGTCACGATCCTCGTATCAGGCTCTCTACTTAGCAGGAAGCCTGCTTCCTCCTCTCTCCCTCTCTGCCTGCCTCTCTGCCTACTTGTGATCTCTATCTGTCAAATAAATAAATAAATAAAATCTTTAAAAAAAAGTATTACCTGAAATAAAGTATTAAACTTCATAATGATAAAAAGGGGCAATTCAACAGAAAAATAAAAATCTTAAATTTGTGTGCCAACTGTTTCACAATTAAAAAGTAAATGTTTACAGAACTTATATATAGAAAAATCCATAACCACAAGTGTAGATTTTAACAAAACTTTTTCTACTAACGTACAGGACAAGCAGGAAGTCCTGAGCCTAAAAATCTCAGTCAATCTAGCCCTCACTTTAAGGAGAGGACAGCTGAAGGACCTGGAAACCCGACACGGTCTAAGAAGAATCCTTTGTATGGAGTCTCCTCCAGAGTCCACTCCATAGGACCTGCTTCCAGTCCTTCTTCTCTCCCTCTTCTAACACTGGTGGAATGATGAAATATTGAGGGAAAAAAATGATGGCATTGTTACATAGTCACTAATTTCTGGCAAATAGAATATAGGTAGGGGTGTTATTTGCCAGCTTCCAGGACTCTTCCTTAAGAGAAAGGACTAGGATATTCCCTTTGTCTCTTCTTTGTCCTTTACTTAATTCTGCTGCCTCAGATCCGTCTTGGATCATGAAGTCCTAATAGGAAAGCAGCCAAATTCTCTAGCGCCATAGAGAACTGTAACTGGCCCTTGACAAGCCTACTCAAGACTTTAATGTAGCAGAAAAATAATTTTCTATCTCTATTGTCTTTTTAATTTAGCCACTCTAATAAGTGTGTAATGAATCTCATTGTAGTTTTGATTTGCATTTCCCTAATAGCTAATGATGTTGAGCATCTTTTCATGTGCTTATTTGCTGTTTGTGTAACTTCTTGGGTGAAATGTCAGTTCAAATCTTTTGTCCACTTTTTAATTGGGTGGTTTGTTTCCATGCTATTAAGTTCTGAGAATTCTTCACAAGTTCTATAGAAATACTTACCTCTTCAGGCAAGAAACATGAATAAGAATCCCATTGTCGGGGTGCCTGGGTGGGTCAGTGGGTTAAAGCCTCTGCCTTCGGCTTAGGTCGTGATCTCAGGGTCCTGGGATCAAGTCCCGCATCGGGCTCTCTGCTCGGCAGGGAGCCTGCTTCCTCCTCTCTCTGCCTGCCTCTCTGCCTATTTGGGATCTCTGTCAAATAAATAAATAAAATCTTAAAAAAAAAGAATAGATCTATTAAAAAAAACACGCCATGTCTCAATATCTAATATTAGTGTTTCTTTAATTGATCATTGTGTACTCTACCAGAATATTAACTGAGGGTAGGAATTTAGCTGGTTCACTACAGTATCTCTAGCATGTAGAGCGGTTTTATGTTGCTGCTGGCATACTGATCACTCAATAATTATTTGCTCAATAAATGAATGAGTTGTACAGGTCATACATACATTTAATTGAAAATCAGGCTGAAGTGGCAAAGGCAATAAATTTGGAGATAAAGTATCTAGGACAGGGGTTTAGTCTAGGCACCGCTATGATGCTTTAAGCAATTTATCCTTCAAAATCAATTTCCTCATCTGTAAAATGGGGTTTATGCCATACTCTTCAAAAAATGAGGCCGTTGATACAGTAATTCTTTGGATTGCAATACACAAGTTTCATCACTGCAACATATAGGAAAAAATATGCTTCAATTCTCCTAATTTCATCTACTCATGTATAAGAACTTGAGTGTACCTGTTCAGAGTCTCCTATGTTACACTGTACCTTTAAATGCCCACTTGTGCAAACTTGAGAATAGTAAGAGCAATTACCAGGAAAACGCCGGAGTCCTTAATTCCATTATAGTGATGGTTGTACAACTACGTAAATATGCTAATAATCATTCACTGCCATTAAAACAGGTGAACTTTATGCTATGTAAGCCACATCCCAATAGCCGTTAATAAGACCCCCAAATAAAGAATCTAGTTCAATAAGTAAGCTCTGCTATCGATTAGATCATCCTAAAAAATGGTTTATGAAAGAAACACCGACATTTGGTCGAGTCCAAAGTGACCTGAACAACCAATCTTCAGAACGGTGATGGGATAACTGAGTTGAACGCAGTACGAAACAAGCCAGGTTCCTCCAGGAAAGAAAGCATCATACTCCGAAGCCTGCAGTGTCAGTCCTCACAAGCATCGCCCCTGCCTCCCTCCTCCTGTCCTGCTCCCCAACCGAAAGCCTAACCTCACTATGCAGAGTGGACGCCTGCGGGAGGGCGTGTCCCTCCTTGCTGCTCACTTAGCGTCTAGTTTACTTAAGGCCCGCGTCCTCTCCAACCCCAGATCTGCGCGGCGAGCTGACAAAACCTAGGTTTGCAGAGCTGACGTCCCTCCCCGCACGGACCCACCCCGAGGTCACCCCGGGCACTTGGGAGCCACACGGCGCTCCAGCTCAGAGGGGCCTGAAACAGCACGCTGGCTCCGACCGTGGCCGAGCAGGCGTCGCCGGAGACTTTTTAAAACGGTTACTGGCGCCACCTGAGCCCTCCAACTCGCGGCTGTGGGCGCCATCCAGAGCACGCCCGCGCGGAAGCCCCGCAGAACGCTCCCGGGTGAGCCCAGCGCGCTCCGACCCGGCCGCGTAGGCTGCCAGCGTCCCGGGGAACCCGGGAAACCCGCCCCGCGCCTGCGCGACAGTTTTCCCGCGACACCGCCCCTCCGCTGCGCTGGACGCGCGAGCTCCGACCTCCCCCTCGGCGGGTTCCCCGCCCCGCACGGAGGCGCGATCTGAGACGGGTCTTCCACCAGCCAATCACTTCTGCCAGCGAGTCACCGCCAAGCTCCCCCGTGTCTTTTTCGCTCCCTTCCGCCGTCAGCGTCGCTCGCCGCGGCTTCGACGGGGCGCAGGCGCAATAGCGCGGAGTCGCTGACCGGTCAGGCCAGTCTGCGGTGCGCGGCCAGGGGTCGCACCTGCAGTTTGGCCGCGCCGGTCGTCCGCCGTAGCCTCTCGACCGGGAACCTGTCCAGCCACGTGGTCTTCTATAAGCAGCCGCCCTCGTCGCTAGGGTGTGTTGGGCGGCGGCAGGCGAGGCTTTACAGTAGGTTTACAGGCCCTAATGGTTCCTCTTTTGCGAAAGGGGACGCTCCAGATAGGTGAGGAGGGAGGAAATGGATCTCAGCCTTTCAGGCCTGAAAATGGCACCTTGCATGTGAGGCCCGACAGAAAGTGCCTAGTGGCTGTGCCTGCTGGTTCCTGTCCTGGGGCAACAAGCTCCATTAATCTGACCCGAAAAATGTTTCGGCTATAGGGCAGTTGGGGCTGCCTGAAACCCCAGAGCCACAAGACAGAAATCCACGCCACATTTCCTGATTTTGAGGTTTATTTTAAAATTTGAGGATGGTCAACAACAGATGTGCGACAAGAACTAAGTTCTCTTTACAAGCCACTGGTTATTGCATGCTAAGTGGAGCCCCATAAAGTTACCATTTCCCTTCAAACTCATTGTCCTCTATTTGCCATATCCCCAGTGTTAGACCTGGAGTCCCTTTATAGTTTGGCCGCTAAGAAAATTCCTCATTCCAGGTGACCTCTTCCTTCCCACAAGTGAAGGAGATCTGATTGCTTAACTGACGGATCTGGTTGCCATAGTTAACTCTACTTTTGGTCATTTGGACAGTTTCCAGTTTGGGGCAATTATGAACAATGCTGCCATGAACAATTTTATAAATATCTTTTTGTAGAATTTATATACACATTTCTCTTTTTTATAGTTTATTTTAAAGATTTATTTATGTTAGAAAGCGTGAGCAGATGTGGAGGGGCAGAGGGAGGGAAGGAGACTCTGGCTCACTGCAGAGCCCAACATGGGGTTCAATCCCATGACCCTGAGATCATGACCTGGGCCAAAATCAAGAGTCAGAGGCTTAACAGACTCGGCCACTCAGGCGTCCCCTATATACACATTTCTATTAGGTAGGTATATATGTGTATTCAGATGTGAGCTATGGTCAGCAGAATGATGGCTCCCCAAAAAGATCTATGTCCTGATCCCTGGAACCTATATTTTAGGCTACATGGCAAAAGGGAATTAAGGTTACCCATCAGCTGACTTTAAAATAATTATTCTGGACTTTTCATTTTAGAAATAGTCTGTTAACTATAAATATAAATATTCCCACTGAGAACACAAGTTCTGGTTAATATCCTGCTTAAAATACAGTTAATAATAAATATAATTAGATATATAAGTAACAATGTAGACTAGACCATAAATAAACGTATAGAACAAGATAATGACAAAGAAAAGTTAACTGCCAAATATCAAAGAAGAGAATTTTTTAAGTGAAAAATTCCCAGTGCATTTTATTCATTATGTAGCCAATTCAAGATGCTGGAGGAGATATCTATATCTTTTGTGCTCTTGTTGGCAGCAATGAAGAAAGAACTTTTTTATTCATTATCCTGTCCAGTCTCACAATCAGAAGCAATCTTTGATTTGTTAGATGCTTCATAATCTTGTATAATAAGCCTTAGGTGATTGATGATTTCCTTGTCAGCTGTTCTCATATTAAATCCCAACATCTTCATAATAGTTTCTCGAAAATCAGAAAGCTACAAAAAACCACCAAAAACATAAGATATATCATTAGTTTTGGCCACCTTCTTATTGTGTACAATGAAATTGGTATCAGAAATGTAGCCTTACTAAACATTTCTTTATGAAATGTAACATTCTACATTCAAATTATATTTTAAGCTAGAAATATTACAAGAACTCTTTATTTAAAATGTCCTTTTCATTTTAAGATTTTATTTTTACACTAAGTTTATAGACTAAACTTAATTTTAATGCTGCTTGTTTTTCATCCCTAAGGAAATTCCTTTTTGGACTTTGGATTCGCTATATGGTCATAGTAGTCCGCTAAACATCTCTCTCCACTCTTTCTCCAAAAACTATAGTGATCTTCTAAGGAAAGCAGTTATAACCACCCACAAATCATACCTAAAGCATAAGTAGAGAATATCACAGAATTCAGTTTGTGTATAAGTGGAGAAATAAATATCCTAAACCAGCAGAGGCAGCTCCTGAGCCCACACTGGAGGATGCAGCTGGTTTCCAGTGATGTCCTAGACATAGGGCCACACAGAAATGGGGAAATTTTGAGAAGTCTAAGACTTGGTGGGCCAGAAAACTGGCAAGTGGGAAGGAAAAGAAAAGGGCTTAGAAGCACATGAGACCAAAAATGGCAGTCTTTTTTTTTTTTAAGATTTTATTTTTTTATCTTTAGGGAGAGAGCTTGTGCCCACAAACGAGCTGGGTGAAGGAGCAGAGGGAAAGGGAATCTGAAGCCAGCTCCACACCCAGCACAGAGCCCGAAGTGGGGCTGCAGCCCTTGACCATGAGATCATGACCGGAGTGGAAACCAAGAGTCCGACACTTAACCAACTGAGCCACACAGACACTCCCAAAATGGCAGTTCTGAAGGACAAGATTTCTGAGGGAAGAGGGAGATACTTGGTGAGATGTTTTTGGAAGATAGGAGATAAAGGAAAAGAAAAAAGCAAACAGTGTATAAGTCAGGGACTTCTATAAACAAGAGTACTGCTGAAGCAGGCATCATATAACTTCTCACCCCAACATAAAAGGCTTGACGGGAAAAATAAATAAATAAATAAATATATATAGGGCTTGACGGAAGACTCTAGAACTGCACTCACTGTGGCAACACAAGAGGGAAGTATTGAGTTAAAAAAAAAAAAAACAAAAAAACAAGTAAGTAAACCCTGCCCTGAACTACCCTAAAGTGAAACACCTGAAATTGAGAGGTCAGGGCAATTAAAAGTATTTTATTTTATTTTTATAGATTTTTACTTAATTATTTGAGGGAAAGAGGGAGCAGGAGGAGGGAGAGTGAGCAGCAGACTCCCCACTGAGCAGGGAGACCATACAGGGCTTGATCCCAGGACTCAGTTCCAGGACTCCACGATCATGACCCAAGTCAAAGGCAGACAATCAACCAACTGAGCCACCCAGGCACCCCAATTAAAAGGATTTCAACATGAATAGATAAAAGGCAAATAATATCCATCCAAATTTCTTTAAATAGAAAATAGCATCATCCAAACTAGTCGGGTGATGAAAATACTTCCTCCCAAAAAACTGCCATGGAGCAAAAGAGACATGTTTGACACAATAGCTGATATGGAGTAAATTTCAGGGGTGCCTGGGTGACTCAGTTGGTTAAATAGCTGATTTTGATTTCTGGCTCAGGTCATGGGGTCATGGGATTGCGCCCCTCCACGGGGTCTGTGCTCAGTATGGTCTGCTTGTCCCTCTCCCTCTGCTCCAACTACCCCACCCGCATGTGCACACTGTCTCTGTCTCACAACTAAATAAATAAAATCTTAAAAAATTCAAACAAGGATTTGCAGACATGGGGCAGGGAGAGGAGGCCTCTATTTTGAATGAGAAATGTTGTAATTCAGAATACAAATGGACCAAAAAATGATATCCAATATGCCTTATAGATGAGGGAGATGTGGTGGTTGAACTCAGGCAAGAATAAAACAAAGTCATCTCGGAAGTAAAGAGTGAACTACAGAGTAGCCAAAGAAGAGGAGATCTGATTGAAAATATAGAAAGGATATTGAGAAGAGTAAAAACAAGAATATAAATATGGAGAAATTTAAAAAGAGAAAAAAACCAAATATAATAGTATCATGATTTTATGTTTTAAGAATCTTTTAAGGTAATTGGTTAAATTACATATTTCTTTTTGTTTAGTTACATATTTCTTAAGCTACTAATAAGAGATGTAGCATATAATTCCACAGTAGCCCCAAATTATCAGTTAGCCTTTTAAAAATTCTCTTAAGGGGCAGCTGGATCGCATAGTCCGTTAAATCATCTGACTCTTGGTTTCAGCTCAGGTCCTGATCTCAGGGATGTGATCTCGAGTCCCAAATAGGGCTCCAAGCTCAGAGTAGGGTCTGCTTGAGGTTCTCTCTTCCTCTGCCTCTGCCTCAGTCCCTTCCACTCATTCTCTCTCTTTCTTTCTAAAATAAATAAATCTTTTTAAAAATTATCTTACAACACCTGCTTTATAAATGTTGTAAGAATCTAGGCAAATTTAGAAGCACTACCCTCTTTTCCTAGAAGGTGACTCAGCCCCAGACACATGGTTTCCCCTGAATTTCCATTCTTGGACATCTTTTTCCTCTTGCCATTGGTCAATCAGAGGATGTATATGCAAACCTAAGTGAATATAATCATTTATGCCACCCCTTGCTACTGTGGATTCACCAGGAATAGGCATTTGACCTAAGCTGGGCTTTCTTAGACCCTTTCTGGGGACTCTCTCCCCTGTCCCAGAATCTCTAAACATAAATCAAGCTGACAAACACACACATGCCAAGAAGAGATGGTGAGAAAAGCTCTAGAAGGTTCCAGGTGCTAATCCTGCAGCCCGAGTGCAGCTCTTGCTGAGGTCTGGTTGCTTAACTCACCTTTGATTCCATAAGCCAACAAACTCTTTTTTGTCTGGATTAGATACAGTCTAAGGTGACATCGGTGTTAATCACTTTAAGGACTCTTAATAATGAACAAAACAAACCTCTTGTTGTTGTCCTGGTACTTTATCAAGCGTGCTCTTTGCTGTGCAGGGCTCAGGAGTGACAGCATCTAACAGCTGATGGACCTTCTCTTTGTCCCCTCTTGCCTCTTGCTTGGCAGAGTGTAATGTAGTTTTCAAGTTGTCTGTTTTCATAACTGCTTTCCCTTTCATTGCTTCAACTTGTGTTAAAGATTGCCTGAGCTTTTCGATTGTTTTGTCCTGTGAGGGTATAGGTTGGGGGAAAGGGATATGACTAATTAGATCTCTTCTAAGTAAAAGACAAGATGCATGATATAACTCATGCTTCTTTTCTTCTTTTTTTTTAAGGCTCTAATATATGGAAAAGAAAGAAAATTCCACAATTTATGAATTAAGAAGACATGTCTCAATCATCATACTCATCAATAACAGTCACTGAGCACTTTTATAAACTAGGCACTTGGGATTTAAAGTTTAATGAGTATTCATGTCCTCAAAAGTTGCACTGTCTTTGCTAACCAAAATCAGAAATAGAGAAAATAACTGGCTTTGCAGTTAAGATAAACATTGCTGGGGGAAAAAAAACATTGCTGGTAAAATGCCAAAAAATCCCACTTATGGAAGTATTTAGTACACCTTAGTTTTAAGGCATAAAACATATGTTTGAAATACAACAAGTGAAGCTTGATATGGAGAAGATCCAAAGAGGAGCCTCCAAAAATGAATAAAACTTAACTGTTACCCCAATAAGAAAGACCAAAATAAGATGGAAAGAGCAAAGACTCTAGAATTCTAACATTTAGAATACCAGTTAACTTTGAGAACTAGGGAAAAGAATAGATGAGGGTTTCAGTGGGGTTGACAATACCCTGGTTTTTAAGATAAGTGGTAGATGTCTATGCATCTAATTTTATTATCCAATATGCTTTCATATTATATACACTCATGCGTGCATATAAAATAATTTTAATGTTAATTTTTAAAAAAATTCATAGGAAACATGCAGCTAAAATAGTAACAGATCAAAGCTGAAGAGAATTTTTGAAAGCCTCACTTTACTTACTTTAAGGATATTTACTCTTGTAAGTTGAATTTTCATACTTTTATTTGACAATTTCAAATCACTGAGCTGTTTCTGAAGTTTCTGAATTTTCTCCTCTAGTCTCTGAGTTGTAGCAATTTGTAAATTCTGCTGAATATTCAATAATGTTTGTTGCTCATTATCTTTCTCTAGCTGTCTGGACATCTTGCCATGCTCATCTGTCCACAAATTCTTAGTCCCAGAGTTTTCCTTCGGAGAAATCAACATCATTGAAATAAAGAAGTTGTGCTTTAAGGTGGTGTTCCACATTAGCATACCAGATCTACTCTAAGCTGATAAGCTGCGGACAGTAATACTTGCTTACTTAAAATATTTTTTCACCATAGATATGCATTATTAGAATAATCTGGAAAATAAAATGACAATAAAATTGATGGCTCGTGCTAACAATTTTATAAACACCCAATGGTAACATAGATTGTATCAACTTTTCTAGCAATGTATTATAAGGAAACAAATATTTAAAGATTTATACACAAAGATATTTACATTATTTATAACATGGAAAATAGAAACAATGCAAATGTCCAAAAAAGTATAATTAAATTACATATGATTTATTATACCCTCCCTAAAAGTCAAGTTACAAAAATATTTACTAAGAGAAAATACTAGTGATATAACTAAATGGAAGAAGCAGGATTAAGAAAAACTATGCCTATAAGTTAACACTGGTTATCTCATAGTAGTAGGATTATTGGTGATTTTAATTATATTCTTTCTAGTAATCTGTACTTTATGAAGTTATTACTAGTAAAAAAAAGGGCATGCAAATTTCATTAAAATACTGTATATTTTCATTATATATAGATCAAAACCTAGTAAAATGTTTTTAAAGATTTTATTTATTTATTTGACAGAGAGAGAGATCACAAGCAGAGAGAGCAGCAGGCAGAGAGAGAGGGGGAATCAGGCTCCCCACTGAGTGGAGAGCCCAATGTGGGGCTCGATCCCAGGACTGTGAGATCATGACTTGAGCCGAAGGCAGAGGCTTAACCCACTGAGCTACCCAGGTGCCCCCAAAGCTAGTAAAATTTATATTTAAAAAGAACCACTTGTTCTTTGGAAAAAAAAAAAATACATGTCCCCAAGCAAGCTTGGGGGCAAGAAGAAGAAAAAGAAAAAGGGGGGCGCCTGGGTGGCTCAGTCAGTTAAGCGTCTGCCTTTGGCTCAGGTCATGATCTCAGGGTCTGGGGCTCCATCCCAGCATCAGGCTCCCTGCTCACAGGGAGTCTGTCCTCCCTCTCCCTCTGCCCCCTGCTGTGTGTGCTCTCTCTCTCAAATAAATAAAATATTTTTTAAAAAGGAGGAAAGAGAGAAAGTAAAAACATAACATTAGGAAGGAGAAATATGCAGAATTCACAGATATAGGAAGTATGAAAATAATTCTAAAAGAATATTTTATACCTCAGTGGCAATAAGTTGAAAATCTAATAGAAGTACAGTATTTTCTAGAAAACAATAATATGCAATCATGTCTGGAAAACTCAAAACCTAGTTAAGAAAACTATTGGACTAATAAGTGAATTCAGTAAAATGGTAGGTAATTAATAAAAATATATACATATCAAATGTGGGGCGCCTGGGTGGCTCAGTTGGTTAAGCCTCAGACTCTTGATTTCAGCTCAGATCTTGATTTCATGGCCCTGCACTGGGCTCTGCACTCATCAGGGAGTTGGCTTGAGATTCTCTTTCTCCCTCTCCCTCTGCCCCTCCCCCGAGTTTACGCATATGTGCAAGATAAATAAAGCTTTAAAAAACCAACAAAACATATCAAATGTTTTTATTTATATTAGTAATAGCCATTTCAAATTGAAATGGGGAAAATATGTTATTAACAATGAACAGGAAATCTATAAAAGACCTAGGAGTAAATTTTACAAGAAAGACTTATAGGAAGGACTTATAGGACTTATATAAAGCAAAGTATAAAATCCTATTACAGTATATAAAATAAAATCTGCTATAGGGAAAAAGAAGATGTGCCAAATTATCAAAAATTACCAATCGGGGCACCTTGGTGGCTCAGTGGGTTAAAGCCTCTATCTTTGGCTCAGGTCGTAATCCCAGGGTCCTGGGATAGAGCCCCACATCGGGCTCTCTGCTCAGCAGGGAGCCTGCTTCCCTTTCTCTCTCTCTGCCTGCCTCCCTGCCTACTTGTGATCTCTGTCTGTCAAATGAATAAAATCTTTAAAAAAAATTACCAATCACTAATATTTAAACTACAGATGCCTCTAATAGCAGGAAAAAGATATATTAATCTATTTTAAATATACATTTTGAAATAGATATTCAAAAAGAATACTTTTATTTGTTAAGAATTATATTACAAAGCTGACAGAGTAAATTGTAAATTGCATGTGCAAATTGCCACTCTGACAGGTATAAAATTTGCATTGAATAATTACACTCACATAGTGTTATCATTAACCTACTCTATTTCTGTCCTCTGTTGAGAAAGAAGACACCCCTATCAAAAGAAAAGTAAAATATATGGAAATTATGAAATGTTAGGACAATCGCATACTAATAATAATTGCAATAAAGATAAATATGTTAAATTCACCAATTGGATAACCACCTAATTTAATTTTTTAAAAATACAACCATATACTGTCTTTAATTACAAAGATGGGAAAAGGCAAAAAATAAAAGGATAAAAAGATATATCAGGCAAACACAAGCCGAAAGTGCATTGCATTTGTAACCATAATTTCTGAAAATGGGGAATATTTTATAAAGCACAAAAAAGAGACTGTTTAATAGTGCCTAAAACAACAAGATAGCAAAGATCGTCATGAGCGCACATGCTCCAGTAATCTCTAAAGCATAAAATGATAGAACAGCAAAGTTACATGGATGAACAAAAAATTATCCTTAGATAATTAGGATCCCTTTCCCAGAATCAAGGATATAAAAATAATCAGAGATACTGACAATTTGAACCATATGAATAATATGCTTGAGCACTAGCTATATATGGAACTTTATACCCAACAGAGAACACATTCTTATAAACACACATGGAACAGCTACCAAAATCAACCAAGTATTCAGCCATGTAAGAAGTCTCAGTAAATTCTCAAGGATCATATACTTCCAGCATGTTGTAATAAAATACAAAATTTTTAAAATCTCAAACATCTGGAAACTTAAAAATATATTACTATATTTAAAATGAAAAATAAGGAAAATATTGGTCAAATTTTCAATCTCTAAACTTGACCAATAATTTGTCAATATTTGTAAAACAAAGCTAAAGTACCTCTTGACAGAAAATTATGATTTAAATAGGTATATTTATCAGGATATTTGAAAAATTAAACATAAACCAGTTACTCTTATTCTCCCTTTCCTTTCTTTTCCTCTCTGGACAATTCAGTCCTAAAGCCATTAAGTGGCAGAACAAAAGTAGGCTCCAGAATGTGGCCCAAGCAAGGCAATAAAAGTGGGCACAGAGGAGGGGTGCTCTGCAGAGGGACTCAGAGCCTGACTGGGGTGAGAGGAGAGCCCACATGGGGAGGTGACCTGCCATGGAGCGTAAGGGTCTGAACAGGGTGAAGAAGACATGCACACAGTTTTGGAAATTAACAAGAATAGGCTGGAACCCAAATAGGAAAACAGGTAAAGGAAACAAACAAGCAAATACTAAAAAGCCCAAGACTAAAAATCAAAAAGGAAATGCTCCAACTCATTAATATTGAGAGAAATGGGGGTGCCTGGGTGGCTCAGTGGGTTAAAGCCTCTACCTATGGCTCAGGTCATGATCCCAGGGTCCTGGAATCGAGCCCCGATCAGGCCCTCTGCTTGGCAGGGAGCCTGCTTCCCTCCTCTCTCTCCCTGCCTCTCTGCCTACTTGTGATCTCTGTCTGTCAAATAAATAAATAATATCTTAAAAAAAAAAAAAAGATAGACTTAGTGATGCTATGTGTTCATCTAGTTCATTGCTTCGATTACATGGAGTTCTACGGGATGCGTATCTGCCATTCTCTGCCTGTCCACTCCTCGGTGATGAATGCCTTGGTTACCTCTGTCTTTCTGCCACCACAAACACTGCTACGAGCATCTTTGTACAAGTTCCCCTATAGGCCTGTCAGAGAATCTTAGGGGTGTTTGCTCAAGACTGGAACTGGTGGCTCATTGGGTTAGGATTATACATACACTTAATTTGATTAAGTGATTAATTTGATTAAGCCAGTCAGCTCTCACAGAACGATAGTCCCACCAGCAATACATGAGCGTTCTTGAATCTCCACGTTCTTGTAATTTCTTAGCATTAACCAGCTTCTGATTTTTTCCATTTCATTGGGTATAAAATTGTATGCTAATTTAATATGCATTTCTCTCAATATTTTTTAAAAGATTTTATTGATTTATTTGACAGAAATCACAAGTAGGCAGAGAGGCAGGCACAGAGAGAGGGGGAGGCAGGCTCCCTGCTGAGCAGAGAGCCCGACTTGGGACTCCATCCCAGGACCCTGGGTTCATGACCTGAGCCAAAGGTAGAGGCTTTAACCCATTGAGCCACCCAGGCGCCCCTCACCAAGTCTATCTTAAAGATACAATGCTGAGTTATTATAATATAATTATATTAATGATAAATTAATAATATATTAAAATTATATTTAAAAGAACATACTATTGACCTGTGAACAACATGGGTATGAACTATGCCAGTTCACTTATTTTTTTGAGAAATAGAGTACAGTAGTGTCAATGCATTTTATGATTTTTCTTAACATTTTCTTTTCTCTAGCTTACCTTATTTTAAGAATACAGTATATATAAATATGGCATACAAAATATGTGTTAATTGACTATGTTATCAGCAAGGCTTCTGGTCAACAATAGGCTGTTAGTAATTAAGTTTTGGGGAGAGAAATTACACATGGGGATTTTCGACTACATGGGCAGGGTGTTAGTGACACTCACCCCCACACTGTTCAAGGGTCAACTGTATAAACAAAAAGATACACATTAAACACATTAGATTGATCTCCTTTGTTTTTGTTTCAAGTTGGCTCCATGCTGTGCAGGGCTTGAACTCACAACCCTGAGATCAAGTCCTGAGCTGAGATCAAGAGTTGGACCCTTAACTGCCTGAGCCACCCAGGCACCCCAGATTGATCTTT
Source organism: Mellivora capensis (assembly GCA_004024625.1). Lineage (NCBI taxonomy): Eukaryota > Metazoa > Chordata > Mammalia > Carnivora > Mustelidae > Mellivora > Mellivora capensis. The sequence goes on along the minus strand of PISX010003143.1, from coordinate 9,245 downwards.
GGAAGAGGGAATGGGAAAATGGACTTAAATGGAATAAATAATAATAAATAAGAGAAAGGCCTTCCACAGCCCAAGGTAATGTGTTAGGAACCACAGAGTTTGATTAACTCAATCTTCTGCATCTGAGGTTCCAAACTGTGAGGAGTACAGAGGCAAAGGAATCTAAGAAACCAACATTTAAAAGGGGGGGGGGCACTCAACCTTACTAGTTAGTAATCAGGGAAATGTTAAAACTGTACTATTTTAACTCAACTCACTCTCTCTCTCTCCCTCTCTCTGTGTCATCTCGGGGTGCATGGGTGGCTCGGTCGGTTAAACATCTGCCTTCGCTCAGGTCATAATCCCAAGATCCTGGGATCAAGCCCCACATTGGGCTCCCTGCCCAGCGGGAAGTCTGCTCTTCCCTCTCCCACTCCCCCTGCTTCTCTGGCTGTGTCTCTGTCAAATAAATGAAGTCTTTAAAAAAAAAAAAAAAGACATCTCCAATGCTGGCTAGACTATGAAAAGAAAGAGGTACTCCTATATTTCTATTCGGAAAGTGAATTCCTTCCACCTTTTGGGAGTAGTATTTTGGCAGTAGCTATTGAAATTTAAAATACTCATACACTGTGATCCTACAATTTCACATTTAGAACTCAGTCTCATAGGGGGAGAAAGTGCCAATGTGGAAAGACATATGTATAAGTCTATTTATTGCTCCATTATTAGCAGTGGTATAAAAGGTGGAAATATTTTGATAGTCCATCAGTTGGGAACTGATCAGATAAGTAAGTTCTATACACTCTGTGGACCACTCTGCCGCTATTAAAGGAATGAGTTAGGACACCTGGGTGGCTCAGTGGGTTAAGCCTCTGCCTTCAGCTCAGGTCATGATCTTAGGGTCCTGGGATCTAGCCCTGCAACGGGCTCTCTGCTCAGCAGGGAACCTGCTTCTCCCTCTTTCTGCCTGCCTCTCTGCCTACTTGTGATCTCTCTCTCTCTGTCAAATAAATAAATTAAATCTTTAAAAAAAATTTTTTTAAAGGGGGGGGGGGGCCTGTGTGGCTCAGTGGGTTAAAGCCTCTGCCTTTGGCTCAGGTCATGATCCCAGGGTCCTGGGATCGATCCCCACATCGGGCTCTATGCTCAGCAGGGAGTCTGCTTCCTCTTCTCTCTCTCTCTCTGCCTGCCTCTCTGCCTACTTGTGATCTCTGTCTGTCAGATAAATAAATAAAATCTTTAAAAAAAATTGCTAAAGGAATGAGTTAAACCTTTATCTTTTCACCCAAGAAAAAACCATGAGGTACTTAACTTTTCACTATGTAAGAAGAATATTTGACTAGCATAGTCCCAGTTTTATAAAAATACCACCACCCACATATATGTACTTGTGTATTTCCTTAACCATGGCAATAGTTGTAGAAGATATATTCACTACTGGTTACTGAGGGAAAATAGGCAGAAAGAAAGTTGAGGAAAATTATTTTCTCAAACCTTTTAACTTGGTTTTAAGAGTTGTAGAAAGCATGTGTTAATTGAATATTCTTAAAATCTAATATAGTGTTTTAAAATGTTTGCAGGGAAATGAATAGTCATAGAACTGATGCTTTCATGTCTTCCTTACAGACACAGAGAAGTGGAGAGTAGAGAAGGTACTGGTCTACATAGTAATTACTGAGGAATAGCATCGCTGGTCCCTCCCTGATACTCCTCGTATCTTGCTGACACAGTCCCTTATGTTCTACCTGTACAATCAATTCTTGGAGCTCCTTTGCTTCCAATCACCTTTTTTGTTTGTTTGTTTGTTTTGTTTTGTTTTAATTTATTTATTTGTCAGAGAGAGAGAGAGCGAGCACGGGCAGACAGAGTGGCAGGCAGAGGCAGAGGGAGAAGCAGGCTCCCTGCCGAGCAGGGAGCCCGATGCGGGACTCGATCCCAGGACGCTGGGATCACGACCTGAGCCGAAGGCAGCTGCTTAACCAACTGAGCCACCCAGGCGTCCCTCCAATCCCCTTTTTAAAGTACATTAAGAAATACACTAACAACTGCCCTCCAAATGAATATGGAATATGTGTGCATTAGAGAAATGAGAGGTATGGAACAAAGAGGCTTTTTTATAAAAGCAGAAGGTTTAAAGATTTGTAGCAAATTTTCCTCTCTTCCCATATTAAGTATAAAGAGCACTGACAGCATTAATAATATCTAATATCAAACCAACATTAGATAATATAATAAAATCTGATCATTTTCATTGTCAGAGAAATGCCTTATCCAGGAAAGTCTTACTTTATTCCTGACCAAGGCTAAACTCTCTTGAAAGAAGTCATTAACAGCAGTTTTTCCTTCCAGATGTTTCCAAGGTCTTTTTTGTTCCCTACACCTATCTTGCATTTGGGATGATTCTCCAGTGGCTTCTTCAGAGTGATGCTGCAGCTGCTCCAGGCGCTGAGTGAGCATCAGAACTTCCTGCTGCAGGCCTTCGGTCCTCTGTGGGGAGAAGGAGAGCTAAGACTCCTGAGGGCCCATGATTTCTATTTCATTTCAAAACATGTGCAAGGGCGCCTGGGTGGCTCAGTGGGTTAAGCCTCTGTCTTCAGCTCAGGTCATGATCCCAGGGTCCTGGGATCGAGCCCCACATTGGGCTATCTGCTCAGCAGGGAGCCTACTTCCTCCTCTCTCTCCCTGCCTCTCTGCCTACTTGTGATCGCTGTCTGTCAAATAAATAAATAAAATCTTAAAAAAAAACAAACTATGTGTAAGTTCTACTGACACCAACACTGTAGTAATGTTACGTTACTAACTAGGTGAGTGGGGAAGATTTAATGCGACATGTATCAGCTGGTTTTAGAAAAAGAAATGGAAAGGTCTGATATATAAAATGAGATATTTTAGTGCTCACTGAGAAATAAAATTGTATAATGAATTTTAAGCAAAAAGTGAAAGAAAAAAATGGAACTCTACAATAAACAGAGGGCAGCAGATTTTTTGAACACATTCAACCTAAGCAATACCTATCTTCGTTTGAATTTTAAGTGAAGGGGCATGAGCTGGTACTCAATTTGATGTGGACATGACAAGGAGACTGAGCCACTGAAACTTGCTCGTTCAGTCTTTTCATAGAGTTGGCTAATACATTCAAAGAATGACCTGAAAATGGATTTACTGCACTGGCTGGCCTGACCAGTATTTAGGCATGATGGATACATTATCTTCACCATACCACTATTTTTAAGCCAGGATTCACTGAGCTTACACTGAGCTGTACTAAGCATTTATCATGTATTAATCCAATTAACCCTTACCACTCTGTGAGATAGGAGCTATGCCCTTGCAGCCCCCTGCCCTACCCCATCCCACCAAATTTTACAAATGAAACTGAGGCCCAGAGAGAATAAGCAATCTGTCCAAGAGCACACAGCTGGTAATGGCTGAGCTGGGATTCATACCTGGGCTCTCTGTTCTTAATAAAAACACTACACTACCTCTGCTATAATAATGGATATATTTTTCCTTTTATCCCCGTAGTAGTAAAAATAAAATCAAAGTTAAAATTCAGAGCCACAAATTTACTAAATCAGCTAATATGAAAATTGACACGTTAAAAGTGACAAATTTGAAAGAATGACTTGTCTGTGAATATACTTACAGACTTCCAAGATTGTTCTTTTGCACCAATTTCCTGAATCCTCTCTTTCACAGCCTCCTCGGTAGCTGGTATGGGGACAACATTGTTGCTCAGAAGAGTAGCCAACTGACTGAGGAATTTCTGGTAGTGGGATCGTGCAGTTTTGGTTTCCCAGCTGAATGAATGTGGAGGTCTGTCCAACTCATATTTTTGTTTTTCCTTATGGATTGAATCTTCTTGACACTTATCCCAAATTTTCTGCCCATCTTTTAGTCCTTCAGAATGAAAAATGTCTCTTTCAGAGTTCTTGGTCAGGATATCTTCACCTTTATCCTAAATATGCCAACACACGTTAAACTTCCCATTTAGAATTTAATATGATTTTAATTCCTTTTTTGGTTTTTTTTAATATTTTATTTATTTATTTGACACACAGAGAGAAAGATCACAAGTAGGCAGAGAGGCAGGCAGAGAGGGAGGGGGAAGCAGGCTCCCTGCTGAGCAGAGAGCCCGATGCGGGGCTCAATCCCAGGACCCCGAGATCAAGACCCGAGCCGAAGGCAGAGGCTCAACCCACTGAGCCACCCAGGTGCCCCTTAATTCCTTTTTTGAAATATAAAATTACTTCCTTTTTTGATATATAGTCTACAATACAAAATTTGAGGAGCAAGGCCCTCAGAAGAAATAAAGCGTTATGGAGTCATACGAGAGACAAGGGCATACTCAAAAGAGCAAACTAGAACATCAAGATGTATCAGAATGATCATATGGAGAAACTGGTCTGAGAACATAGGAAATTGAGCTTGGAGAAACAGCTGACCAAACAGCCTCAGTTAATGAAGTTATACTCTTTACAGACTATTTTAAGCTAATAAATATAGAAAGAATGACAGAAATTTTAAAATCATCATTTTGCTTCTAATAAAATAACTGATTCGGGCAAGGATTATCAATGAATGTTAAGACAGTTAAGTGAAAAGTTGGGAGGGAAATGGATATTTCCATAAAGACTTCATTATGGTTATAGAACATCATTTAGTAATAACCACTTTGGTGATGTAAAAGTATAAACAAAATGAGTTCCACTTCTTTCCCCCAACTTTTCCCTTGTGCTCCTGTAATCATCCTGCTTCCATTGTAAATAGCCTTGGGGCGGGGGGGGGGGGGGTAAGGGATGATGATACTTGTATTTCTTTCCCAATCTCCCATGGGAATATTTTACCTTTATAAATTCTAGACTTCTTTCCACTTTCTTGACACCTTCAACTCTGGAAGCTAAGTAAATAGGTTCTGTTTCTGGGCTTTTTGTCATGTGAAACTGAGAAATAGAAAGAGAGCTAGAATTTTTGAAGTAATGATAGGTTTGCATCACTAAAAGGCTAGAAGAGGCAGATTAAAAGGGCAATGGGAGTAACGGTCAGATTTGCAGGGATATTAGTTTGGGAGAGTTTTTTAAGAATGTGACAGATTAACGAGAGAAGTGAAAAAAAATGGGAAGTGTTACTGTGAATTACTTGAGAGGGGCAATTAAAAACTGGAATTACTTTAAACCACTTTAAAAGTAGTTGCTGAATCTTTTTTAAATGGAATTTTTAAAAAATGTCAGATCACATTAATTGGATTATAATGGACTTTGTCTTACATTTAATAAACTTAAAGTCTAAGGATTTCAAAATAAACTTTCACCACTTCCTTGACAATAGAGTAGATCCCATCCTCCAACATTCTTCTCTCTCTACTCATCCTGTGAATTGCGACTACTAAGGACCAGGCTTGTCTCTTCCTTCTAAACCCAACTCATTCCATAATTCTAGATTTCAAGGTCCAATATAGATGCTCTACCAATTTAGCATTGTGATTCCTGTGCCTTGGTTTCAATAACTTTTGCCTACACCTCTCTTCAACCCTTACATTTAGAGCCCAAAACCCAGATGTTGTCAGCAGCAGGAAGTAACCCACACCAAAAATGTAAAACTCCAATACTTCATTCTCTATCACTCCTCCTCCCAGTTCTCTCTCAGCTCGGTTCTGTTCTGCAATATCAGAGACGTTAGATCTATCCTCTGCCTTCTCTCTGTGTTCAGAAAGGCTTTCAGTCAACCAAATAGCCCAGCTTTCTCTGATCCTCCATAAGAAGCACATCGAAAAGCTACTCAATATTTGCCAGTTATCTATTGGAATAACACAGAGTAATAAAAATCCTATTTCTTTAAAAGTCAATCAAAATTTATTCTTACCTTCATCATGAAGCTAACCAAGGAATCTTCTTGTCCTTTCATATTCATGTAAGGGATGATTCCATCAGTACCTGCTAACTTTTTCTCCAAAAGGCCTGCTTTTCGTTCTGCCTTTTCTCTTTCAAACAGATGTACTCTGTGTAAGATATCAATAGGTAACAACAAACCAATTCAATTTTCAAACTTCAATTAAAAATAATTAAAAGAGGGGCGCCTGCATGGCTCAGTCGGTTAAGCGTCTGCCTTTGGCTGAGGTCATGATCCCAGGGTCCTGGGATCAAGCTCTGCATCGGGCTCCCAGTCCAGTGGGAACCCTGCTTCTCCCTCTCCCTCTCCCACTGCTTGTGTTCCCTCTCTTGCTGTGTCTCTCTCTGTCAAATAAATAAAATCTTTAAAAAATAATAATAATAATTAAAAGAAATAATCCCCACTTAAAATATATTAAATATGTGTATCAAGTAGAAATGTACTTACTGTGAGAAGCACTAATAGTTACGCAACTATTTTTAGGGAGAGACTAGAAATGACAGAGAAATGGAGAGAAAAACAATCCATGGTAAATCCTCTAGTAGTTCTCCTGGGGAAGTTCAATATTTAAACCATCCTTTTCATGGGAAAATTTAAGCATGAATATCTTGCCTGCCACTGTTGGTAACACTGTGATGATCAGGAGGTTCCAGAGGGATACAAGTACTCCTATTTTAATAAGACCTGATGGGCTCTTCTACTGGGATTTGATGAGAGGAAAGGGAATTAGAATAATGATGCAGCAATAGAGAATAGCATATGTAAAAGCTTTTTTTTAAAATCAAATATACAAATAGCTAATTATTTGGTTTTTGTTTTGATTACTAATTGATAGGTGTTGGTAATATTTTCTACCCCATACCTATAGTTAAGTTAAAATTTCAATCTATCTTCTGTGCTTTTTTCCCCCTCTTCTGTCTAGTAATTATAGCTTACAGAATTAGTGCATTTGAGTCAGTTCAAAAGAAATTATTCATATCATCCAAATAGAAAATTTTACCTCAAAAGGTTATATTAAAGACATGCAGGACACATGCATGTAACACACCTGTAACTATAACCCTAGAGTGAGAGTAAAGACGTAGTGTGACAAAAACAATATTTAAAAAAATAATTCCCAAGATTCCAAACCTGATAAAAGACATAATTGATAGATTCCATAAATTCTGTAAACCCTAAGCAGGATAGATACAAGGAAAGCCACACCAAGACACATCATAGTCATATTGCTACCAACAACAACAAAAAGCACGCATTATTCCCTTCAAAGGTACAAATGAAACTGATGACTAACTTTTCAACAGAAACTATAGAAATCAGAAGATAATCAGATGACATCTTAGAGTGCTATAAGAAAAAATATTAGCCAGAATTCTATACTCTGTTTAAAAAAAGCCGCTCAAAAAAATGAAAATGAAATAATATAGTTTCAAAAGAAAAAAATGGAAAAAACTGTCAGAAGAAATGCATTAAAAGAAACACTAGAGGATATCCAGTCCAAGATGGTGAAATGGGAAGACCTTGGGCTCACCTCCTCCATGAAGGCACCAGACCTACATCTCTAGGTACGGCAATTCTGCCGGAGGGGGAGTTGAGGGCTGTATGAGCAGTTTTTGCACAACAGAAGACGGGAAGACCACGTGGAGAGGCAGGAGAGATAGAGACGCATTGACTGATACATCTGCAAGCTCTGGGTCACTGGTCCCCACCAGCCGCAGATGCCCTGGGGCCTGGAGGGATAGCTGGAGGTTAGAAAAGCAACTGGAATGTGGAGGAACTAGCCCTGGAACCCTGCCCAGGGTGAGGGAGCTACTGGAACTCTCTACAGGTCAGAGAGGCTGGCAGGTGGCATAGTTTGTGCTCCCCCTCCACCTTGGTAATGTGGATGGGAGCAGGGTTCCAGATGCTGTGGTTGACCTGCTGCTTCAGCGAGCACTGGGTGCCTGGCCCATACCAGCCTCAGATGCCCTGGGGCATAAAGGAACAACCACCGTGTAAAGGAGCTAGGTCTAGAATCTTGATGGGAAGTGAAGGAACAGTGGAGCTGTCTCTGGGTGGAGGGGCTAGTGTAACCAGGGTTTACATTCCCCTTCCATCTTGATGGTGCAGATAGAACAGGGGTCAGGCACCATGGCCAGCCTATCACACCAGCAAACCCCATGCCCCTGGCCCATACTAGCCCCAGTGGTAAAGAAAAGCCATGGTTTAAGAGGAACTAAGATAAAAGAGCCAGCCCTAGGACTCTGAAAAACAGCAGGGGAAGCTGGACAGGGGGGAACATGGACAGGGGAACTCTCTCCATGTTGAAGGAGCTGGTGAGCACCATAGTTACATTCTCCACCCACCTTGATAATATGGATGAGGACCACAGTAGTGAACAAGCTCCAGGCACCATAGCCAGCCTACCACCTCAGTGAGCCCCCTGGCCCACACCAAACACAGCTTTCACACAAAGGTAGCCCCAGCATGGCACACACTGGGACACCTCTGGTCCAGCAATTGCTAGAGCTCTAGTCATCATACGAAGGTGATACAGGCACAAAGCACCTGAAAAATTCCGGGTCCACACTGCTTCAGCCCCAGAGAGCTTACTAACGTACTCCCAACGCAGAGCACTCTAGGACCTCCAAGCTAATGCCTGCTTCAGCTCTAGCTGCCTTGCCATCGTTCCCCTTGCAGGGAACAATCTGGGAACTCCATAGGGAACTGCATGGGGCACTCTGGGACTCCGAAGCCCACACCCCACATCAGCTCCAGCCACCCCACCATGGGGCCTCCTGTACAGAGCATCCTGGGACAACCCTGGCCCATGCCAGCCTCCATTCTAATCACCCCAACAGGGCACCCTCTGCACTGAATACCCCAGGACATCCCAACATTTATCCACTTCTGCTTCAGCTGACCTCCCAGGGTAGCACCCCAGAATCCCCTGGTCTAGGCCCCACCTTGGCTCTAACTGCCCTGCCAGGGCACCCTCTGCACAGAGATACCTAAGATGTCCTGTTTGTATCCACTTCAGTTTCAGCTAGCCTGCCAGGGGGCCTTCTGCACAGAGAACCAGGGATCCTACAAGCCTGTGCCCACTTAAGCTTTACCTGTCCTGCCAGGGCAATTTGCATGAAGAGCCCCAGGACCCACTGGTTTGCACTCGATTCAGCTTCAGCCATTCTGCTGGTACACTGTGTGCACAGAGTCCTGGGACCACCCAGGTCCATACACACTTCAGCTCCAGCCATCCCACCAGGGTAGCCTTAGCACAGAGGGCACTGGGAACCTCAGCCCATGCCAGACACAGCTCCAGCCAGCCAGCCAAAGTCACCAGGCACACACAGTATACACAGGAGATGACATTACACAAGACCATTCCTTCAAGTTTA